>JABMBT010100654.1:0-10331 GCA_018906895.1 Odontocolon sp. PSUC_FEM 10030002
TTATTTTTAACATTATCATCATAATAATCTATAATAAAATTGTAAATATAGACTTTTAAGCAATAAATGAATATCTTTTCACATTTCATTTTTAGACACCACATTTTATTCTCGAGTCGTTCAGGCGATTTGGAACGATGACAGCTGCATCGACGTTTCTTCAGATATTGCTCGCACGATCGCGGTCGGGCCAAGACGTCAAGCGCGTTTGAGACTTCCGGAGAACCACCGAGGAAATACTTTGATTGAAAGATCCGATCAACTTCCTGTCTCGATCAATCCGGATGCGAACGCCATCCTCTGCACCTGAACGATTAATCGTCACTTCGGTTCGTTAACCCGTTCCGCAAGGTCTCCGTTCTTGTCATTGAATTTAATTTCAATAGCAGCGGTGATGAGGAATTTATGAATCGAAAGGAAATAACGAAATAGGCACATCAAACAGTTATAAGTTTATAACAGGTAGCCTTGACACAATTTCCATACTCAATTCAGTTTGTTCGAAACTTCCCTCAGCAATAAACTTCGTTCTTGTTTTCATTTTTTTCCACTCACGAGTTGGAAAGTTCGTATAATAATTTTTTGAATAATGAAAAGACTAACACGATTCTAGTTGCAGATAAAAAGCTGTGAAAATGTGTAGAGGAATTCCGTGTATTTCAAGTTTTAAACTTTTAAATGGGAGTTGCGAGTGAATGGATATTTTTCGATCAAATGGATGAAAATTCCAAGCCTCTGGATTCAGGCTCATTAAAGCACTTCACAGACGCCGATATAGGATAAGACACGTCGGCTACTGATTAATGATATCCTTCTGCAGTAGAAACACGTACGCAAAAGATGCAACACCGTACGCTGTTTAATTATAGCTAATTACAAGATAGTCACCATCTGAAAAACGTAATTGGCTTCCAGCGTCATTCATAATTAAACAGTCGCTCTGCTTGAGAAAACGAGAGGCTCGTTGACGCCTGATTCTGCTTTAAGAGAAAGAAAGAATAATAACAAATAAAACGAAACTAACGATTTATTAGAATCGCCGACATGCAAGCAACAATTGAGCCAGCCTTCATTGTTGGATGATTACCTTGAGCATTAAATTGTAGTTTAAAATAGCCGGCGGGACTGGCTTGAATGATTCAATCATTCGTATTCACCATTATATCTATAATCGTATTTATTTTATCTGCATTGTTGTTTTTATTATCTAAATAGTAAACAAAATGTATATTCAATCATTTGCGTCACGATTATTGCACAAAGGGAGCGGTGACGTAATCGCAATGATAGAGTGTCTCTTGCAATCTCAAATAGATTGACTCGAAGTAGAATTATAATTGATAGAATTGGAGCAACTTCGAGGCGTTGAATCAGGGACTATTCGGGGGTCTGCTGTGTGTATAACGCGCTCTGAGATTATTCACGAATGCCCATCAACGAGTGACATAATTCACAGTCATTCAAGGGTCTCGTGAGTACAGCATTCCCCCTCGTCCCGTTTGCGTTATTCGTAATCTGGAGCGCGGAAGCACAGGACGCGTTTATTACCGACGACACGTACGCAGAGTACAACGAGAGAGCGAAAGAGACAGAGATAGAGAGTCTCGTTACGCACCTCGGTCAATGGGATAAGACACGCTAGCTTCCGGTTTACGATCGTTATCCTTCTCGTCCTGTATCAGCCCTAGTTCGTATTCGCGTTATTCCAACTAAATATGAGACCGGATTATCGAACCAGCTGGGTTACACACCCTTCGTGAATAATTAACAAAAATAAAATTATGACATTCTGAATGACTCATTGCTCATTGCGTAGAGAGCTAACATACGATTGTCTATAAATTATGTAATTATTAATTAAGTTTTTTACTATTTCAGAAGCTTTGCGAGATGGGCCTGGGGACGAGGCTCGAAGGACTCGATTGATCCTTCATTCAAAATTCCATCAAGACTTTCGTCGATAATTTGGAAGTTAGAAAAACGAAACGAGGATGTCGATGGCTTCGATAGAAACGATGGGGACGACGAAGGGAGGTGATAGCGGAGGTGGCAGAGACGGTCCACGAAAAAAGCTCGTCAATACTAATTTGATATCCTTGAAGTGCCTTCTGTTCCTCTTTTTCGGCGGTGAGTTCGTCAGAGAGTGATTCCGGGTGTATCAATCTTTCCGGAGAGAAATTTTCTGTAAATTTTAATGAACGTTTTTGGGAATCGTCGGATATTTTGTTGGTATACAAAAATTTACTGATTACACAATTAAAAACCACTGAACCACATACTAAAAACTACAAGTAGTCTGGTCAAATTTTTCTAAGTGTTCACTAATTTTTAATGTGTGATCAGTAATTTTTTGTATGCCAACAAAATGTCCCACGATTCCCGAAAAGGTACAGTAAAATTTACTGAACATTTTTCTCCGTGTATGGTATTATAAAATCATTTTTTGTTTTGTATGTAGGAATGGGTTGCCTATTTCCATTTCTTCCCCTTCACATGCTGGCGGTGGGTCTGACACTGGAGGAAGCGCGATTGGTCTCGATAATTTCTCCTGTCGTGGCTCTGCTCGGCCCCTTGATCGCAAGTCCTCTAGCAGACAAACTCGCCGGTCGTCAGGGCTCCAACGTAAAGACTTCGACTGGCCGTTACTTGCGAGTGATGATAGCTATCGCTTGTTTCCTCTCGGCCGTTCTTTACTCGCTTCTACTGCTCGTTCCCGTTGTCGAGCGAATCGAGCTACCCCGCGAGAGAAGACCAACCCTGAAGTTCTCCTGCGATCGGGAAGGTGCTACGGTACTTCAAGAACGAAGTCGCGATTTCTCGACCTGTTACAATTGGACGAGCGAAAGCAGAGTCTGCGCTATTCTACTGAGGAACTGTAATTACGCTTGCAGTCCGATCGTTCCGAGACGATCGTCGTTGCCGTCTTTCGGCGAAGAGGGATGGACCAGTCTTCCAAATTCAGAAACTACAGAAGACATAGGTGGTCTCGAGAGCAGCGGAGACACGGCCGTCAGCCCACTTGAGGCGGAGCTCGACAGCAAAGTCGAGTGGAGGATAAAGGTCATTAGAGACAGTAAGAGAGTTAACAGAGTGACGAGAATTTGTAGTTGACCGTTAAGTCGAGAGAATAGGCTCGGATCCGGACCCCTTTAAGATCGAGCGTTTGAGCTCCTGGTAAAATCTTCCATTAATCATAATCAAGCCGCATTTCGGTGCACTTGTTCTCGAGTATGCACTTTATTATTGAGTAGCGTTTCCGTCGATCTTGGTTTCGATAGTGAATAACCAAATGAGCGACTACAATTAGCGATAGCGACCACTTTCATAGGCGTTAGTTTCGTGACGATGCTTGATTTCCTTCTAATAGACGATCAATATCATCCCCTTAGGATAACGAACAAGATGGTCGGAAAGTCCGACGATACGTGATACCCGAGAGCGAACCGCCTCATCTCTGCTTCGACGAGGGTGATAACAGAGTCTGCCATGTTTACACCAGCGACTCCGGCAGCATCCCGGTCAACGCTAGTTTCAGGGAAGCTAAAAATGCTCGGGAACGAAGAGAATGGTGCGCGTATCCGATTGCCGAGGATATTCGTTGCAGAATTCCGGGAGAACTCGAGGCGACGATGGCGGAGTTTAATCAGAGCTGTACCGTGGAGTGTGACCTACTGGATCCGTTTCTGCTGTCAGGTCTCAATCTTTCTCCAAACATTTATGACTAATTCGTAATAAAATTGTATTCATATCGTCTATATAATCAATACAAAAAATTGAATCGATTTCCAGGCAGCGTACACACGGAAAATCAATGCAGTCAAGTCGCCGGCGATCCGGACGTAACATTTTGGATGTATCTGACAATTCGCTCGATCGCTGACATCTTCCCAACAGCCGCGGTAGCCCTGGTAGACGCAGCGATAGTGATAGCGACTCGTGAGACTTCCTGCGGTCGTGGAGACGTCGGACGTCAATTGGCTTTTGGTTCTCTTGGTTTTGCGGCTTTCGGACCCCTTGCCGGTTACCTCAGCTCTTTGGTGCCAAGTCATCCTGCATATTTCATACCGATCGCTTTTCACGTCGGATTGATGATTCTCGCGGCTATCGTCGCACTTGCAGCAAACGGAATGCCTCTTAGTCCGCCCGAATGGTGGTGGCACACCAGATCAGGAATGCTCGCGGTACCGATGAGCGCCGTGAAAAGATACGGAAGCGAGACCGCCGCTCTTTTCTTCGTTCTTGTTGTTCTCGGCACTTTCTGGAGTGCCATGGACAGCTATCTTCCATTGTAAGTTTTTGTTTACCTCCCTGAAGCCTGAATCGTGATCGTAAAATAACGACGCGATACAATCATTTTTTTTTCCTTTTTTTTTTGTAGACACTTGGCCAATCTCGCCGGCGACACTCTCACAATTGGCGTCATCCTCACTATCGGCGCGATACCGGCTATATTTTTCCTGTGGAAGTCTGAACATTTTGTAGATTACTGCGGTCACAGTAACCTTCTGATCGTTGCTTTTACCGTCTACATCGTCAGGTAATAAAATGAAGTATAAATCCACTACAACCAAAATGCCGAGTTCGAGATTTTTAATCGGATCTTCGATTTCAGATTCACCGGATTGAGTCTCGTGTCGGAACCCTGGTGGGCCCTTATCTCCGAGGCTCTCGAACTCTTCACCCTCGGCATTATGTGGGTCACTGCCATTCTGTATATGAGACATCTCGTGCCTCGACATCTCACTGCTACTGCTCAGGCACTACCCGTTATCGCTCACTTCTGTATAGGTCTGTATCCTTTATATTTTCGTTCGATCTTCGTCCAGCGGTTGGAAAACTTAATATCGAGTTACAATCTTTTTACTTATAGGTCGCTGCCTCGGAGCAGTGATTGGCGCCTATGTTCACGGTGGTCAGAACGATGTAGACTCGTTAAAATTCGTTTATCAGTGCATGGCGGTATCGGCAGCTGTCGTCGCCGTTCTGTACTTCGTTCTTTATCACGGCCTGTTAAAACCGAGGTGCCACGCTCAGACGATTCAAGGATCACGAACTACGCCGTCCGTTGTGCAAGGTAGCTTTACTCGCTTAATTGATACGTTTCTTTTTTACTCCCATCAATGTACTTGATCGTTTAAATTGTTTACTAAGCTGCCTTACAAGAGCACGAACAGACGTTGAGTAAGAGAAACGACGATAATTGTTCCAGCTATTTTCCTTATGCAGATAAGACTTTCAGATCTAATCTCATCTCACGATTTCATTTTCAGGTATGAATGGGAATGGAAATTATACGCCGCTGAGAGTCTACCACAATGGAATGGGAAAGAAGGGGCAGTTCCGGTACTGAATCCGGAGATTGTAAATTTAGGATCCTGAATAGACCTCCTCCACGTCGATTCTTGCCGCCGCCGTAAGATCGGTCGCTGCAAAGTTAGGAGGTTCCTGATGATGAGGGACTATCATCAATGACTCGACCTCGATCGTTCGTTCGATCACGGATCGAGCGAGCGTCTCTTTGACTTCCAAAAGGGGAAAAAAATGCATTTTTTTGAAATCAGCACTACCGATACTGCATCAACGAACATCGAGCACGACATTTAGCCTCCGAGCCTCGTATCGCCTGTTCCATCAAACTTCGTACATTTTTCTAACGTGTTCGCTCTTATACCTCACTAAATAACGATCACATGTTCAGGGACTCGAAGACGTCGGCTCACTTTTTTCTATTTATTTATTTACCGCCCGATGATTTCGAACTTGTCGCGTTATCGAAAAAAAAATGTAACAACGATGAACGATAAAGTTGAGAATAAAGATTTTCAGGAAGCGAAAGTTACCGATCGTTTTTCATTGTTGGCTCAGATAGTTCGGAGATTAAGGAACGAGTCTTCGATTTTAGTTCGTAGTCAATTTATTATTATTATAGAGTACTTACAGCTAAAGATCTCATGGAACCCATGGGAAAAAAATATTTGGCTTCCCCTTTCTTCACACAATTAATTTTAGACTCCACCTCTTCAGTGCTCAGTCCTTCAAGGACTTTACGTGTAATCGCAACCGAAATGAAAGTGCTGAGATTATTCGAAAAGCAACAACAAATAACAACTTCTCAATTTTCGCACAGACTAATTCGGTTAAAAATTGCGACGATCACGAGACTTGTGAGAACACTCGAAAACAGTTATTTTAATCAAATTGGTGCCTACCAGCCATCAAAGCCATTTCTTAATCTTTGATCCATATTTTCCGCGTACCTATATGTTTTGGCAATATACATATACTCCTGTGACAAAGGGGAAGCTCTTCACACCGGTCACGAGTCAACAACAACGAAAATTCGCAAGTTTCGGTAGAAATAAAGTTTTATCTGACGGATCGGAAAGTACTCCATTATTTATTTATTTACGCTATTAAAGCGTATCGACGAGCGTAATCCTTGTTATTTTCCGTTGTGAGTAAATAATGTCGCTGCGAAATGCAGTAAGTATATACAAAGTAACATGGAAATATGTCGTCTGAATCAAACGAGAAAAACAAAATCGGTGCAATAAGAAATGTTAGGAAAAGTAAACAGAAAAAAGAAAACAATCGGTCTCGTCAATGAATGAAATAAAAAAGAAAACAACATCTTTTGAACGCATCCGCCGATGGTACAAAAGACAATATCAGTCGAACACTCCGAATTGATCTCCTGGAAAGAGTTCTTTGTGATTGAAAGTTAAAAAAGAAATAATCACTGATAGTCACTTGCGTGATTTTATAGAGTCTTCTCGGTCAACGAGCACACCAAGTACGGCTCTTAACATCGACTCAATCTAGTATAGTACATTCGTCGTCACTCTCGATTGGTTTCCAAGAATTCGGTACTTCCGTATTGCTATCTTTATCGCCACTGTCCTCGATTAATGCTCTCACAGCTAGTACGGTTTCTTCGTCGCCGATTCGCGCACTTTTCTCCTTCGTTTCATTAATTTCACGCGTAGTATCTTCATCGTTTCTATCTTCACCTATCGGACTCTTCTCATTTTTTGGCAGTTCCGTTTCGGACTTTTCTTTGTTCGAAGTTTCCTTGGCCGGGTTTTCGTTTTCTGTAACTTCCATATCCGTTACTTCACTGATTGGATCTTTGTCCGTTACTTCTTTGATTGACTCTTTATCCGGTACATCTTTGACAGGATCTTTGTCCGTTAATTCTTTGATTGGCTCTTTATCCGGTACTTCTTTGACAGGATCTTCCTCCGATACTTGTTTGATAGGATCTTCCTCCGATACGTCTTTGATAGGATCACTGTCCGATACTTCTTTGATAAGATCTTTATCCGATAATTCCTTATCAAAAGATTCCTTGTCCGCGACTTCTTCGATGGAATCTTCTTTTCCTGACGTTTTCTTACCGGACGTTTCTTCCGCTAACGCTTCTTTATCCGTCTCTTTCTTGTCTAACTCCGGTTCCTTATTTGGTGCGTCTTTGCCCAACACTTCGTTGTCCGATTCTTCCGAGGTATCGTCGGAATCCGAATCACTCGAGCTGGACGATTTCGTTGACAATATTTCAATCGATTCATCTATAACCTCAATAATATTCTCCTTGGCTTCCTCGTCATTCTCTTCTCTCGAAGGCACAACCTCCATTGTCTCGTTGGTCTCTGCCGGAGAAATATCCGCCTCGACAAGCTCATTTACAGAAATACTTCCGGGTTCTTTCAACTCCTCTGTTTCTTCCGTTTCAATTCCATTATCCTCGATGTGTTGAAGATAAGAAATAAACTGTTCCTCATATTTGCCAAAATTCTCGTCGGGTACTACTACAGGCCTGAAAATATCGCGTTTTCGTTTCGAGTCGTAATCCGCCTTGAGTAAAAGTGCGTATCCGATGGATTTTTCATAATCCTTCGTTACCACATCGTAAGCCTGAACAGATTTGTTCATGGTTATTGGCTTTGCTTCAGCTGCACGATGAACGAATCTTCTCGAAGGTCTAATTTCCCTGATCGGCGCTACGTTTTGCGAATTTTCTAAATCCTCGTCATCCTCGGATATCGCGTCGTCGCATTCCGGGTCGGATTCTCTCGTACACTCCATGTCCAGTGTGATAATTTGATTGCTCTTCTGTTTTTTTTCTAGCGTCATTAACGGCGTGTGAGGTACGGGTTGATTCAGATGTTCTCGCTTGTACGCTCGATAAGCACGAATCAAATTTTCGTTGAGAGACGTTAATTCCGCGACCGTTCGTTTTATTTTTCGATTAATCGCTTTCGTTTTCGTTCTAGCAGCGACCAATTCTCTTTCCGGCGAGAAGGGCGTAGCCGATTCGAGTATCTTCTTCAATTTATTCTTCAGAGTAACGAGAAGAGCGTCGATCGTTTTCGTTGGTCCGTGTATCGATTCCGCGAACACTTTAACCGATATTTTTGGTCTCGACTGATCTGTCTCTGGTGGCTGTGGGGTATCGTTTTTCCCTCTGAGAGTGAGGATCGTCATCGTACCGTCGTCTTTCATTGGAAGTTTCGACGTCGATATCTCTGGAACTCTGTCGTTAGTTTCGGATGGTCTGTTTTCGTTTGACGGCACCGGGACGACGACAGCCTCATCAGAATCGCTGTCCAAATCGATGACGCTGGGCGGTTCGGTTCGGACATTGGATTTTCCAGTACTGGGGGATTTGCCGGATTGCTGGACGACGATAAGCGGACGAATGGGCTTCATCATCGGATTCCCGGTGGAGTTGCGAACAGGTCCTGAGGTTTTCATCATCGGTTGTATGACGCTGATCCGACCAGTTGATTGTGACATATGATTACGCGACGGTATCGTCACCATCGGGACCGATTGTCCTACAGCCCCGGGTTTCGCTGTGTTCGACAGTGGATTCACGATTTTTCTAACCAAAACTGGTGTTCCATCTATACCACGGATAAACCTATGATTTCTACCGCCTCGAGTTACCGGCGACGATTGCTTCAGCAGGTTCGCTGTTGGTACGGGACTGATACCGGAGCCGCTGTTGAAACGCGGCGTTCCTTGTATCGCTCCGGTGCTCCTGTTCGAAGATCCCGAAGCTTCGTGTGATCCTATTGGAGTCGAAGACCAAGGTGATCCTCCGAACGAGAGACTTTCCGCCGGACCTTCGATCATCGACTGATCGCAATGCAGCGCAGGCGATGAAATGTCATCGTCCTGCATCAAAGCCTTCGATCGTTTCGAGTCAATCGATCGATTCGAAGGATCGGAATACGTCTTGAGAGATTTTTGTCGAAACGCCAGAGGCAAATCCTCCGGTGACTTGTTCTGCTCGGTACGACACCATTGCTGAGATTCCGGTAAACCGGCATAGGGTTCCGGAAATAAAACCTTCTCCGTTTGCCGTGTGCCAGCTAAATTAGAATCGCTTTGATTTGACTCCGGTTCTTCATTGTTTTCCGCACCCTCCGCCAGCGTAAGTTCCTCATTTTGAGGATCGGGCATTTCCATTTTAATAATTCTGCGTTTGTTCCGTCTTGAGTTAACTAACTTTCGACGTTTTCGTTTTGGTATCACGAACGATTCATCCTCCTCGGATGTCGGTCCCGACGGCTTACTCTGAGGCGTCAAACGCTTGCGCTTGTGTGGACAGCATTGCGACTCGTCGAAATTCATCTTCAGCTCCACTTCTTTAGGACTCATCGTACAATCGTTCTCAAGGATCCTAGTTACAGTTTGCACGTGTTGAAGCAGAGCCCAACATACCGCTCTGGCGCTGTACAAATCCGCCGGATTGCAGACGAAACATTTCCACTTTTCGTCTCTCTCTATCTTTTTTCTCACGACTGGCTCGAAATTTCGTCTGATGCAATTATAACAAAATGTATTGCTGCAATAGGAGCAACAGTAGAGCTGACCACCATTGGCGCACCAACGACAGAACATATCCGTAGCGTCGTCTCCTGCAAAACCAAACATTCCACGATGACAAAACCAGATAAGAGAAATAAAGAAACCAAATGGATAAACGAACGGTAATTATGCCGCGGTATAATGGCTTTTGCGAATTTTGCAATTTTCGGAATATTTTTTTTTTGGAAGAGGATGTATTTCGACTTCAAATTGAAGAATCGAATGGGGGAGGCAGGAAAAATATTGTTGAAATATTTTTTTTTACGGTTTTTCCAAGGGTCTATTTACGAATTTTACGCCATGTTTTAACCAATAGGGTTTTATGCAATAGGGTTTGAACAAAACAGCTATGCAATAAAAACAAAAAAATTGTCATAAATTCTAAAAAAACAACATATTTCTTAGATTTTTCTTACTTTCTCCATTCGATTCTTCAATTTAAAGATGAAATAAAT
>JABMBT010100765.1:0-10331 GCA_018906895.1 Odontocolon sp. PSUC_FEM 10030002
TCAAAAAAAAATAGTTTTTTTTTATTTTTCTCCACTATCTCTTGAATCAAAGAGAAAAAATCGGTGTGATTCGTAATCAGCACTGTAAAAAAATATTTCAATCTCCAACAACGACCAATCCCGTTTATTTTTCTTTCTCATAGAAGAAGCTTTGATTTCGTGAAAATTTTTGCTTTTTTGAGATTTTCGTGTCAAGATACTCAGAATGGTACAAAGCGTAGAGAAATATGGCTTAGAAACCAAAGGCTGCGTGTGCAATTGTATGTGTGTGCGTTTCTTTTTTACTTACCCTAAATGATCAGCGACTCTAGATTTAAAAAAAATTATAACTTCCTGACGTACCGAGTTTCGATCACATTTTATTTAAGATTTACTTGCGCAGCTGCTAATAACACTAAAATCTGTAAATTCCAAATACCGATTCGTTGGCAGACGGTCGCCGTGAATTTCTCTCGCCTTTCTCGACGAATCGGCCGATCACGGATAATCGAACTTGGTTCGTTTTCGGCACATTTTTCGAGCTGACCGAGTCGAGTTAGCCGTGCACCATTCATCGGTTTTCGTGAGCGACTCGCGTATTCGTACGCTCGATTCTCGATTGAGTCGCTAGTACGAGCGCGGCTCGTCGCGTGTGTTGTTTTGTGCTGGCTGGCTGGCTAAGAAATTTTTAACTCGACGATTCAGTCGCGAAAATGGCAGGATTTACGGAAGGTGCACTCGTCAAAAAGTTAATGGACCTTAATCCTTCGCAACAGAGCATCCAAACTCTATCACTTTGGCTCATCCATCACAGAAAACATCATCCAACGATCGTCAAAGTGTGGTACAAGGAAATGTGCAAGGGTAAGTTTCGCACATAATCCAACCTGATTACAATATAATTACGATGACAATTTCTCTCAAATTCACTGATCGTTCAATTCTATTTTTTCACTGTGTCATTAAAAAAAATTCACCGATTTCACCGTTCGATATTCACGCTGAAAGAATTTTTACAAAATTTCGAGGTTATGTTTTAAATTTGAATTTATTAAATTGCAAGGCTCATTTGTATTTATATTTTTGTCTTTTTCTTTTGTTTGGCAATTCTCCGAATAAAATAAGATCGTGCAACGAGATAATTATGCAATCTTCGGAGATCTCCGATGAATTTTAGATTCTCGTGCCGACGATAACTTCTCGATCGATATTTATTTTTCAGTAAAGGACAATCGTAAATTGATATTCATGTATCTGGCCAACGACGTGATCCAGAATAGTAAAAAAAAGGGTCCGGAATTCGGCAAAGAATTTGGAACGTTACTGCCAAAGGCGTTCGAGCATATGAAAGGTTTTGATGAAAAGTTGAGGGATCGCTTGAATAGGTTGTTACAAATATGGGAAGAACGAGGCGTCTACGACAAATCTCAGATCACGGATTTTAAGTCATCTTTCGACGCGGCGACCGAACCCGTTAAAGAACCCGGAACGCCACCTAGAAAAAAGCCCAGAAACGACGTAGAAAAAGAAAAGAAAATAAAGGTACGTTAATAAAAATACCAAAAGATTTCAAATTTGATATTCGTTTTGTCATTTACTGTATTTTATATTTACAGAAAAAGCCTGAACCCGAGAAGAAGGAAAGAAAAAAATCGGAGACCGAGGTCGAAGTAGACGGTACCAAAGAACTTCACGTGACTCTGAGTCCGAGAACTCCGGCCGGCGATCCTCCGGAAACGGAGGAACTGATTAAAGCCTTAATGGTCTCTGCCGTTTGTAGAAAAAAAAAGAAAATCGATGAAACGGAACATGTACCTACTAATAAACTGTGTATATTCGAGAAAAATATCGATATTGAATCCATAACGCGTAAATTCAATTGTCGACAATACGTAAATTTGTCCCTGCGTTCGATTTTTATTCTTATTGTCTTTTTTTTTCTTTTTTTTTTAGTAATATCCGAATCTGAACATTATTATTGATTAGCAACGAATCAAAATTTAAAATTTCCGCAATCCTATCGTTGATTCGAGATTATAGTGACTGATTCTATTTACGCGAGATCAGAAATATATCTATAAAATCGAAGACGATTTTATGGTTCCAGGATTTGGAAAATACGGCCTCGTCCGATGCCGGAGTGCGAGAGCGTATCGCATCGTTACCACCCGAAGTCTCCGAAGTTTCGTTATTGGCTAATCTGGCAGACAGAGCGGCCGCGGATCAACTGAGCGTCGCGGTTAACGAAGCCGCGGCACTTTTAGCCGATTACAACGGCCGTTTGCAGGCCGAAATGGAGGATCGTCGAAGACTCTTGACGATGCTGAGGGATTACACGCTCGCGCAAAGACAATTGCTTCAGCAAGCTCAAACCACGCTGGAGGTAAGTTTCCTGCCCCTTTTATCCTCAGTCTCTATTTCATTTTTATCTATTATCGACGAAATTTTAATGAACAAAAAAAAAATCGTTTTTTCAGGATTATAAAGAAAAGTTGAAAAAAGTTTGCTCTGTGAGATCAGAAGTCAAGTCACACATCTCGAATCTTCCAGATTTAACGCAACTGCCAGACGTTACCGGCGGTTTGGCGCCGCTTCCATCCGCAGGTGATCTCTTCTCGCTTCACTAGCTTAAAGAAAAAAGAAAGAAGAAATAAAAATCCAAAATCCAATTGTGCCCTTCCTTTGCTACGGGTTTTTGAGTCGAATTAGTATCGCGACGAAAGTTTCGAGAAGATTATTATAAAACTCGCGATTGATCTTCTTGGGACATATCGAAATGAACATTGCATGCGATTTTCAATAAAGAAACAAGCGAACAAACAAACAAAAACGTTGGGTAACAAACATGGGTATACGTGTCTTATCGGGAGACAGAAAGACTGAGTCGACGCGCGCGCTCAGCCTTGCGTTCTTCCTTAACGTGCGTTCTCGACGCAGAACCGACTTCCTGTTGACATTGTGATTATTTTTAAAAAAATTCATGGACAACGGAGCATCAGCAACAGCAAACGGAAATTATCGTTGCAGCCGTACGATCGTTGCCGATCACGCCGAAGAAAGAAATTTCTCGTCGTTCCATAAACGACGGACAGTTGACTTGGACCTAAGAATAATGTTATTTTTAAAACGGATATCTTTTTTCCATTGATTACGAATGGTTTTCCCGCCGTGCAACGAACGAATTCGAAGGTGAAACTCGAGTTATAAAATTGTAATTTGTTAATAAAACGCGTCCAACTGGAAGAATGACACGAGACTCGTTTTTGCCAATTCTTGTAATAATTGTGGCTGATTAGTTTTTACCGGTGCAGGAGTGCGAAACGGATTGACTCGTAATTACGACGAGAACTTAGCGACGTCTTGCAGACTCATGAAAATTCATGCGTCAAGTCGAATTCGTTTATGGTACATTTCTTTCTTTCTTAGGTGAGCGACGAATTGTTTTACAACAATGTTATATTGAATACAAATTGCATATTGTACCGCGAATAATATGGTTATCCCCTGTACATACGTCTCTCATAATTGAGACGATTTTTCGGGATTGAGAGAATACTTGCTTAAGATAAATCGGAGGTTAAAATTTGGTTGATCGTAGACGAAACAACAACTGGCGAAAGACATTATTAATATTTCATTTGTACATCAATTATTTAATGATTATAATAAAAACGAATGCGAGACTACGTATCGCTTATAGCATGATATTATGCAAATTATGAAATCAATCAGGAATAAATAATTTCAATGTAAATGAAATTCATTTTTACCCCTCCATAAGGTATAACAAAAACAACACATTTCCCTTTTTTAATGTTTTTTTTTATCGAAAAGTTATATTGCCAACGTACTAATAAATACAATAATTGTGTACAAGTTTTCTTAAGTTCAACATTATATTCACATCGTGGAAACAAACACGAACGAGCAAAAAACTCTCGAAGTGATTGTCCGGAAAAAATGTTTCATATTTTTGTTTTATTGTTTTAAAAATGTTCTTTTATCTGGTCTGTTGTCTCTTGGAAGTCGATTAAACGATGGGTATTTCGGTCAGTGTGTATCGCGATTCGAAGAACGCGTTCAGAAAGACACGTTTTGTTCGTCTTTGATGCACCTTTCTTCAAAAATTATCCTAATATCATAACAATCCTTCCAGACCCGGAAAATCGCGAGAATCCAGTGCAACAACGATTCACAATCGCAATTTTTTCAGAGTCTGATGTTCGATTTAGCTCATAATTTTCTTTTTGTCCGCACGACTCTTCCGGCGTTCCTCCACCAATTAGGATACGGCAGAGATGTTTGCCAGGATCTTGAGATCCAACTATTTTATTCAAGTCTCGTGGGGATGAGCTGGCCTCGTTGGTTTCAGTATGAGCTTCCCCGTATCGTCGCAACTCATATTGAAATCGCCGAGAACTTTTCGCGCTCTTTGCGTTATTATACTCGGCGCTATAACGCGTCTGTGAACCCCCATCATGAAGAGTATAACTGCAAAACATACGTTGATAATCAACGAATTCATTAACATTTTTTACTTTTTCAAAATTAATTATCTCGTTATCATGGATTTACGAGACTTACCTAACAAAATGCTAGCCAGAGTGAATATAGGATGATTGTAGAGACTCTGAGCAAACGATACGGCTGAAGTATTTGGATCCGTGAGCCAGTGCCAAGCGCCCACTGCTGTGCATACCGAGATGAATCCTAATAATACTGCACAAAAAATAGCACATTAATTTCGCACATTAATTATCAGTAACGAATCAAACTATTTTTCTTATTGCTCGAATTAATTAATCAATGAATTTAATAAGTATTTTTATACCAACGACAATTTTTTTTTTACATCTTTTTTAATTCAAGTTATTAGAATTTGTTGATACGGACTAAAAATAGATCTTGGCAAAGATTTGATAGAAATATCGAGACTGCTGTATATAAGGCAATTTCGATATAGGATTTGAAAGAATTCAGAGCGTACCGAGTCTTGTTTATCTGTTTTAAAGTTAGATAAGTACGAGAAGATGATATCGTGGATTGAATCCCAATTTTGTCAAAACTTCAATACAAACATAGATTTGTAAAATTATAGAAGAATTTTGTTAAATTTAGCATTTCCGCTTGAACAGCGTCGACGAAAACAGTTAGACGTACTTCTCCACCTCAGCGTGGAAGGTTGCAGACTCGCGATGACTTCGGTTAAACGTCGCTCGAAAGCCTTGAGGTCTGAAAAAAACCGTCCACCCAAAAATTTGATAATAATAAAAATAAAGTATAGAGCATAAAAAAGAGGAAACAAAAAAAAACATATTTTAGAAGTTACAAGAATGCCGAACTTTTCATCGATAGTTTGATATACAAAAATAACCGTCGGATGGATTGTTAATCGTGTTTAACGTTAATTATTAAAATTTGAAGAAAAGAAAATATGAATACAAAAAAGGATTTTTTGTTATCTACGAGTGCTATTGGTTACGTTGATTGGTTGTACGACACGAAACATCGACAAATCCAAATGAAATTTTAAACATGATTACTTGTTGCAAGTTTCTTTAGTTTTTCGTTATTTGTTTTATTACCTTCGCACACAGTTTGATCCAACGACATTCTTATTTATTTACAACAATCCCCACACACACGTACGTCTCCAACGGAATCACAGATCCGACTTATTCTCACACACACTACGAGAAACTACGAAAATTAATTTGGAAAAATGTCGAAAAATGAAACCAGAGGGCTTAACGATTCCGTTCGTTTTCGCGCGCATCCAAAAACACTTGGAAATTGTTCAGACCACACAGTGAACGCTGCTTTGTGTTTGACGTTCTCGTAGTTTACATCGTACTTGCTACATTTAATTTTGTAAATTCCTACAAAATTCGCGCAATCGTAAATAATGCCGAAAGTCCGCAGAAGTAAAAAATCTCCGCCCGATGGTTGGGAGTTGATCGAACCGACGCTGGAAGAATTGGAGCAAAAAATGCGCGAAGGTTAGATTTACATTGATTCTTATAGGTTATGTTTACCTCCGTATTTAAATTGACGAATTTAGTGGTTTTGAAATTTCGTTTGTTTAATTTTCGTAATTTCACGTTATTTTTATAGCCGAAACCGAACCGCACGAAGGCAAACGAAAGCAAGAGTCTCTGTGGCCGATTTTTAAAATTCATCATCAAAAATCTCGCTACATCTATGATTTATTCTACAGACGTAAAGCCATCAGCCGAGGTGAGTCGTGTTTACAAAATTTATAAAACTAAAAAAAGCTTTAAAATACTTTCATGAATAATCGATCGCAAAGAAATTACGATGACGAATGTATTTGTACTTTTACAGAATTGTACGATTACTGTCTGAACGAAAATATAGCCGACAAAAACTTGATAGCAAAGTGGAAAAAAGTCGGTTATGAAAATTTGTGTTGTTTACGTTGCATACAAACAAGAGACACGAATTTTGGAACAAATTGTATATGTCGAGTTCCAAAGGGGAAACTAGAGGAGGGGAGGATAGTCGAATGTATCCATTGTGGTTGCAGAGGATGCTCGGGTTGACGATTATTTATTTTTAGGACGTTTTTAAGGCACACGAATATTTCTTTTTTTATTATGAATTTAAATAATCATAACGGCAAGGATAAACCTGGTAAACAAATTTGTGAATAAATGAAACATATGTTCTATTTGACCATTAAATTCCACTTGTTGTACTCTGTAAATCGGGCGGCAAAATTTAACGGCGTCTGGACCGTCCAATCGTACGTGACTGCTTTTTCTCCGGATTCTATGTTTATCCTCAAAGTCTCGTCGTCCTTTCTCAATATCGTGAAGACTATTCGAGTACCGAACCGTATTCTCGGTAATCTCATCAGTTTCTCGTCTCCGTCCATAAATATTTTACCCTGTGGCGTTATCAATAAAGCTCCGTATCTTCTAAGATTATCATCGTTTATCGTTGGTTCGGAAACCAACGCGATACCCTCGTTGTCCTTTCCATCCTGAGACACTTCCAAAAACTGCAAATTACCAGAAAAAGACGTAGTAAAAATAAATACTTGTAACTATGAATTAGGCTCGAATTTTCGTGCGAAAATTTACTTGAAACTCGATGATTTGATTCGCGTCGACTTGAGGTCCGCGTGAAAACAAAGTACTGATGCGATCGGTTATCTTCGCCGCGATTCTTCCACCGTTCGTTATTATATAATTTTTGTTCTCGGAACTCCAATCTGGTGAGCGAAAAAAAAAATTATGTATATAATTTAGGAAACAAACAAGGAAAACTATGAAATACGATTTCAGCCATTAATTATTTACTGTAAGCCGGTATTTTTGTTGTGGCAAATCGATGAACACTCCAAGCAGTTTCCATCGTTCGTAAGCCGACTCTGAGCGTTACAGGGCGATCGACGGGAAGATCTCTGACGAAACACGAAGTCTCCGGTCCCTCGTAAACCGTTTCGAAGGTATCGGATATAACGTCGTTAACTTCGCCGATTGCTCTCTGTACCACGAATAATTGTTCCTCCGTTGCGTATTCGGGATCCGCTATATGCCATTTAACGAACAGCGATGCTGGCCTTTCAACAATTTCCACGATTTGTACCGGTCCGGTTCGTAAAATGCAACCAAGATCCGAAATTTCTTTTACCGCTACGTCAAGAACGGATTTTACCGGAGGGCTGAAGGTCAAATATGGAAGTTCCTCAGGCAGCGGAACTGCGGGAATTCTTTGCGATCGCAACAAAAAATAACGAATCAACACAAAATTTGTACTTGTTTAAAAACAAAATTTTGCGAATACGATAAAGCATATCGACGTTACCTTCCCAAATTCCTACTCGCTTCGAGGATTTTACACTCTTGAGGCTTTTTGAGCGTTGTTTCGATCAGAGCGTGATTAAGCTCGCTTATCAGACGTCGACTATTTTTTATCTCCGCGTTTATCTGTTGCCTGCAAGCCTTCAGAGGGACAAGGCTCTCGCTCTTGTAAACGTTGGCTTCTAGTCTCATTAGGTCCCTTTTGCCGTTGATTTCGAGGCACACTTTGTTTATTAGATTTTGATAAGTCTCGTCAATTTCTTTCATTACCCTGTCCGTACTTTTTAGGATCTAAAAAGTAAAACTTTTGTAGAGAAGGCCCATATTGCTTTATCGAGGCCCATAAAAAGTCCTTTAAGATACATTTCAAAACGTCTTGCAGAAATTATTATATGTTTTCATAGAAATAAAATAAGAAATCTCACCTGTTCATCAGCAATATCGAGTTCGCCCAGTTGCTCCTCCAATTTGCCAATATATTCTTGCGCCGACAATATTATACCCTTTACGTTATCTTCAACGTGTCTTGAATATTTTTCTTCACCCACATCGAATTCCTCTTTTTTATTAATCAATGAATTATCGAGCGACCAGCTAGCATCGAGACATTGTTCCGGTTGTTCCATTTTCTTCAGGGCATTGGAAAGCCGGATCGTCAGTTCATCTTTGCGACGATTTTGTCCAGTTTCGTTCAACTCGTTTGCAGAATTTCGAAACTGAAATATCGGCATCAATATTTCCGATTCGTCCGTGGAAGAAGCGTTCAATGTTTTGTCAAGAATATCTTCGTCGAGATTCATCGACGGATCCAACGATATTTCCGTCTCCGGCTCCATTTTAATTGTTTTCTTCGGCTTTAATTACCTTTTCTTCATTCTTCACGAAAAAAAAAGAATTCTTCGTTATTTCTACTTCGACATAAAACACTAAGAAAATGTAATCTAACGAAATTCGATTCGGCATTGGGGAATGGATATTTTCAAAGTTATTTATTTGGTTCCAAATATCGCTTGGTCAGATTTTGCCAGGAATATTTAACTCGACAATCAGTCAGCTCTGTTTGATGAGCTTTGTCAGCAAGTGTCTGAGTGCCTTCGCAGTACATAATTTTGTTTTTGCCGGCTCTTTTGCTCGTTTCATTAACGTCATCGTTCAGCTCTCTTTTCACAGATTTTTTATCCGACGCTAATATTATTTTTCCGTCCCAATAATCTTCATCGAACTCCGAAGAATCTTTCTTATTATCCAAAAAAGATACTTGAGTTCCAGTCCCAATAATTTGCCAGGAATATTTTACGCAGCAAGGATAATTCGCACTTTCATTATCATCTTCGTGAAATTGGGCATCTGATAACAAACTCCGTATCAGGTCGTCGGATGTTTGTGCACTTGTTCCGATAACTTGCCAAGAATATTGTACTTTGCAATCGAACTTCTCGTCTCTCGATACTTCCGACTCTTTGCTCTCAGCTACAATTTTATTTTTCTGCGACGGCGGGACCCAATTTTCTAAATCTTGCCAGGAATATTTTATTTCGCATTTACTATTGGCCGTCAATTTTTCATGTATTTCATCGATATTCCTGGAAAATTCAGAACTTGTTTCGCCAGAAACTCTGTGATAAAGATTCGCTATGTTTTCTTGAGAATCGTGTGAAATTTGATTATTAAAAATCTCGTTTTCTTCATTTTTCTGTATCCAATTATTATCGTTTATATTCGATCTTTGAAAAAGTAATTTCTCTTCGACGCTATCTTCCGATTCGGATATCAAAGATTTTAATGATTTTGACGATAACATTTTACCGCAGCTACTAGGATTAACATTTTTGCTTGTCGCTATAGGCATCGAATATGTAAGAAAGTTTTGAGACAAAGAGTGTAATCTGTTTGTTTCTTCTCTGTCCGAAGAATCATAAAAATGACTTTGACCCGGCGTGAAATCTTGATTTATCAAATTCTCGTAATCTTCTTTTAAATTTTCCTCGAAATCAATCGAAGAATTGGAATTATAATTAAGATAATCAGTGTTAGAAACCAATTTTTCTTCCGATTTGCAAACACTCTGTTCATCAGAACAATCGATATCTTTAACGCAGTGAGAAGAAACTTTTGGGATGACTTTGTTTTTTCGTGCTTTAATTATCTGTGTCTTCCTGTTTGAAACCGACGGACTTAGAAATAGTTTATTCTTGGGTACAGGCAGTGAACGAGGAACCATAACGTTCTTTGTGATCATCATAACATCCGGCTTGATTAGATAATTATCCATGTTCCCGATTTTTCTTATTTTTTCCTATTTCTCTTTTCTTCGTTCTTGAAAGAATTTTTGTCGGTGCAATTGGGATTCAAGGAGCTGGTGATGTTACTATTTCGTGCGAAAGGTTCAAATCTTTATTGTGTAAAGATTGCGATAGTACAAAAGCATCTTATCGCTAAGTTAGTACAAAAATGATTATTTATAACAATGCGAGAAGTTACAGCTGTGTTAATTTATTTATACCCTTTAATAAATCCTGTTAT
>JABMBT010100875.1:0-10327 GCA_018906895.1 Odontocolon sp. PSUC_FEM 10030002
CCCTTTGAATCGACAGGATCTCCTTAAGACAGTAATGCTGCCCGGAAGTTCGCGAGTTTATACGGCAGTCTTCTGTTGTTTACGATTCTTTAACAATGATCAAGTCGCGAACTTCCGGACCTTAGCTAATTACATGTAAGGTCGTAGATAGGTTTTGCAGAGGCTAATAACATCTTACCGTATGGGTCACAATGGGGACCCTTGCATACGATGTCTATTAATACTTTGTGAAAGAAACGAATATATTATTGTAGCAATGACAGTTTTTGTGGGAAACGAGAAAAAAAACGGTCGGATAGATGGAAAAAATAATTTCAAGGCTTTATCTTGAAAAAACAGTATATTTAAGTTTCATGGGAAAGAAGTGTCTGTGCAAAGGATTGGTTGATTTTATAGTCTTGAACTGAAGATATTAAGTTTTAAAGATAATATTGTTAATGTAGCAAATATATCTATATTGTGAAAAATATCAACCTTTAACAAAATAGTACATTACGATACAAGTGTGGAAAGGACTTTTCAACGAGTGTGAAGGTTACAACATCAGCCGAAGGCGAAGTTTGTAATCACACGAGTTACAAAAGTCTTTTCCTCACGAGTTTCGTAACACAAAATTTACGATTTTACGAAATTTTATGTCAAATTTTGTTATGCTACGCACGGAGTGACATAATATAAGGAAGACTGGGGCAAAATGGACCACCGGGGCAAAACGGGCCAGCGCCTTAAAAACAATTAATGGGGTAAAATCAGGAGTTCCAACGGTGATTTTCAGAATCGTCGTAGTCCGATCTTGTCCCGCATTTTGGTTTTGCTCGCATGTACACTTTTTACGCAATGGCCTGTTTTACCCCACGGGCCCATTTTGCCCCTCTCTCCTCTATGTCAAAAAGAAAAGTGGTCCAATTCGCGAATAGTTAACTATATTTTTTAAATAGGTATTTTTCCGCAAATAGGGGCTTACCCCTGGTCTACTTCCATGTTTATTTTTGATTCTATTCTCATACATGATACGAGAGTATAATCTGGAAAAAGTGATAAAAAAATGTCGGTTCCCGACCGTTCGATTCTTCAACCACATCAATTTAATTAATATAAAAATAACATTTTCCGAACAATAAGAGTCGTTGCAAAATTCTTTATTATCACGACTTTTGCATTAAAGACAAAGTATATATTTCTAGGTCTGCAAGTGCGTACCACGTGAAAATATATGATTCGTACGTTACGCGTGCGAATGACTCGGATAATCACGCACACTAAAAATCACTCGAAGCTCCGAGAGATAAAAATAGAAACGAAAAAGAGAAGGAGAAGAAACGTGTGATAGATAAAACGCTAAAAATTTTCCAGAAAAACAACGATCGATATGGATAGTGAACGCGATGGAGAACTAAAAAAAAAAAAAATCGTATCATCGTTGACAAACGAAATTCGAGGGTCAAGTCCGCGGGCGTACACACCTCCGCGTTTGAACGCCACGCGAGCTGTATATTTTCCGAGAATTGATAGCACTAGAGAAAACGTGGGCGAGCACTAATAGGGGCGCCAGAAATCACTGCGGGGGGTGGTTCAAGTATACTTACTGAAAGTGTATACGAAAGTGTTGGCTGCACTCTCGCACAGGCTGAATTTCACCTCGATGGGAGCATTTCGCCTCTGCATTTTGTATTTTTCGCTATCTCTCTACACGTGTCCGCGGAAATGAATCTTCCGCAAACTAAATATAAGCGCGACTAGCCGCGAGTCGAATTAACGTGGAGTATAATAATAAGACACACTCTCATGTCGTCTGACGGGACGTTTTACGATAATTTCGAAATACGGAGCTGCACGAGTACGTATAAATGTACGAAGAAATACAGCGTGGGAGGTGTTCGACCCTTGCATAAGATACAATAGCTGAGACGTCAGATATTCGACAATTCTGAATACATTTTTTTTTTTTTTTTTTTTTTGAAGATTATTTACGAACGACGGTTGAAGAATTATGAGTCTCGTTTTAGTTACTCGGTGGCGAGACTTTAGCTGATATCGCGGTCGTTTAAGATAGAACGGACCCCCTCGAACTCGCAATTGCATCAACATACTTCGTGATAAGCCTAGAGCGTCACGCCATGCGATGCCTGATTCGAGATGATAATGACAATAACATTTCTGACTCCTCCAGTTGTTTACTCAAGTTCCCTAATATTGCAAAAAAAAAAAAAAAAATGTGAAATCTAAAATAGCAATTATCTGAACTCTTTAATGCAGCAATTTTGAACAAATGTATTAAAAGTTGAATTCTTATCGCGAAGATATCACGTGAAGGTTAGTCTGATGAAACAAATTTTAATTTGACATGCGAAAATTAAATGCCGGATCGAAAGGGTTAAACAAGTTCAAGAATTTTTTGTTCATACCGAAGAAAATAGTATTCTGAGCAACCTGAGAGTATTATATGCGACCATATGGCATGGCTGGTCGACAAACGAAAAAGTAATTGTAAATGATTGTACGTGCGTTTTCCCAGCTGTTGCAATACGTCAAGTGTTGAAGGAATTTTTTTTATCTCATTGATTATTCACCGTTCGGTACACGCAATGTTTTCAATTGGTTTAGAGATCTTAACCCTTTGAAGCACGGTAGATATTACTATTTCTTTAAAGTATCCTATCTTTTGAACGGCTCATTGAACACATAACAACATTAACAAAACAAACAAATACAAACATTAACAAATTTATGACATCTTTCAAGATGTAATTTGTGTTTTCAATATTTTTGAAATATAAACATTTTTTCAAACCTTGTATCTAAGGGAATTGGCAGTTTTTCATATTACGATTGAAAGGGTTAAAGCTGAGGTTTGAAGAATTATGGAGTCATATCATTCATATCCGGTGATAAGCCAGCCAGCATCTGATAATAAATCCGAAAATCTTTGAACTCGATCTCAACACTTTTCAATTATTTCAATGATTTCCTGACTCTTTGTGTACTCGCTTCGGCACGTCTTCCCTAAGACGATTTAATCGTCGAGAGAATGACCTCTCTCGATCTGCAGCCTCTTTATCTCTGAGCTGTTTTTGTCGGAATTTCGCATTATATTTGTGTGGCCAGTCGAGAAGAATTTATATCATAATCAAAGCGAAAACTATCTTCATTCGAGAAGTATCCTTCGAGTTGGTCGGTCGCAACATTATAGTTGTTAAATTTTCCAGCGTTTTACATATATTTCGTGTAAACGCAACTGCGGGATCGCTATACCGTATTACTTATAATTAGAATCACCTGTCTCTGTATATCAGTGTTGTTAATTACGAAGCTATCTCGTTTAAGTCTGGAAAATGAGCGGAAGGAATGTCGACCTAGTAATCACGCCGCCCACGAATCACGGTAATTTTATGCCAAAAAACTAAGGGCAGAAAATTTATTCAGGCTGACGTTAATTAGTAGGAATATCGATCGATTTATTTTTAACAATTTCGACGTGGGAAGGAAGAAGAGATTCTACTTCATAAATTTTGTTGTAAAATAATGCAAAAAGTAACATTCGCGACCATTAACTTTATTTTTTATAATTTGTGATTATTATAGAGATCGATATTTCTGATAATGTCTTGCTGCTTATGAAGAATATGAAAATTAGTTGAAAATTGAAAGGAAAAATGGACCAGTGTCCTAAAAACGTATCGTTATCGATTCTTTCGAAACAGTGTGTAGAGCGCGATTACCGAAAGATGAGAATCCGGAGGAAAGTCTTAACCGAGCGATGGAGAACCTCGCTCTTCAATTGCCACCCGGAATGGGCCTCAAGAGAAACGATCGAAGTGAGCACGACTTCGACAGCTATAACGAGGGCGTGCATGCACTTCGTACGGACAAACGAGAACTGGGCCACAGGTATATGAATATTCTCTATTGAATCCGGAATTAAAGCCACACTTTCCATCAGAGTTATCGGAAATTCGACAGTAAATCTTCAGATTTTAGAGAAATTTCTATGTTATTCGTAATCAGCAGAGAATTTCCGATCGAAAACACTCTAAGCACTTTGCTGAAGCCGAAAAAAAATAAAAATTGGCGATGGACCGTCCAAAATTTCTGAGAAGCAGATTTTCTTCACTTTTCAGGATTCTGACCACTCAGGAAAGTCAAAATTTTTGTTTTTCGGCTTTAACACCATCTTTAGTCTTTTTTATCAGAAATTTCCTGCAGATTCCGGATATCAAAGATATTTCCTCGAAATCTAAAGGGATACACGATAGAAGTCGAAAATACTGAAATGTTCCTCAAATAAATTTCAACGAAGCGCGCTGCTAATCGCTACATCTATATATTAACTGAAATTTCGCAAAAGGGTCAACCCGACTCATTGAATAATTTAAAATCCGATGAGTATCAACTCGGTACATATATGTAAATAACACCTTGATTCTGAATCATACTATATGTGTACATACATAAACTACATACGATTCTCCGAAATAATTCGGGTCCACTACAAATTTCCGCGAAGCAATTATATCCGGCGGAGAAACTCGCTTCCAGCCACCGGAAGAACAACTTTAATCGAGATTCTCGGCGCATATCTATCTCTCTTCGAAGAACTCCGCGCTTCATTTCATTTACCCGTCGTGCATCATGCATCAAGGTAATAAATCTTTCGATGGAATGCGACGACTCGAACATCCGAGATTCCAGAATCCCAATTATCTGTTACACGTGATTTTGTTTTCTACGTGCGCAATTATCGATAATGATTAAATAATTTATCCGTTTACGTATCCTTACTTCTATATTCTGTACCAGAATCTTTCAATATATACATTCGAATGGACATTTGAATTTTGTGATGGCAAAAAATCTACACGCTCCAGTGCAACGTTAACGGGATGCTGGAGTAGAAAATTTTACCGACCGAAATGAGCGATTGCGTACTTTACATTACACATCGTTAATATGTTATGCACATGCTTAAAATTGAAGAGGATTGTAATATGAACATAAATGTGTGGATGTCCGGTCGAATATGCATTTTCTATTCCAGCATCCCCTTAAAGAGAGTACTGATATATAATTTGACTTCCAATCTTTTCTAATTTCTTAAAATAAATGAAAATACAAGCGTCCATTCACTCGCTTAATTGCTCTGACTTCACTAGCTGATTCACCCTACACGTTACTCCAAGATTATTTACATTCGGGCAAGCTGGCATTCGTTCAGAAATATTTGGTAAAGAACTTTACCTAAATTGGGTCACGATCGTAACATCTGAGTACAGATATATATATTAACGTTAGTTCATGATGTTGCACTTATTTTCCGTTAATAAAAGCTACGAGTAAAAACTCTCGTATTTCGTATCCTGGCGAACGACCAGAAATTCGGATCTCTGAATATGCGTTAAAGTCAAACAGTCGACCATTTGTGTTGTCCACGGTCACGGTCACGAACGTATTATCCGCATTTTTCTGCACAGTAGTTTTTGCGCAACTTACGCGCATCGGAACACACGTGTCCTTAACATTTGGCGTCCGAAATCTTTGCCTCTTACGTTCTTTTCGGCATATCGTTGCCCTGGCGAGAGGCCAAGATAAAAACACGAACATTCCGATCCTCGACGAATTTCGTAAATTTATAATTACCCAAAATCTCTGCTCTGCAAATCAACTGCATCGTATTTTGAAATAGCATACGGAGTGTTCCACAAATATTTTCATGGACATTTCCAAAACGAGTCTGTTTATATATATATATATTTACGTTCTTCTGGTTTAATCATTCTTATCACGAGCTTGAAGCGATTATTTCCATGGAATTTGTTCCACTGCGTTTTTGACTTTGTAGATAAACGTCTCGTGAACCTGAAACGTTGCTCGCACTAAGAAAAACTCTGGAGATAACTGAGCCGATGGAAAGTTTTTTCGTGTTACTGAAAATTTCCTGAACGATCGGTACAGCTTAATATTTCAAATGAATAAAAAAAAATGAAAGTCATTCCAAAACAATAAAAAAGGAGCGAAATATATAATACGATAATCACAAATGATGATGATGTGTTCAGAAACGACATTTCATAAATCCCTGAATCGAGGGACGCGTTGTTGACACGAATCGACTCTAACGCTTGTGCAATGCACGGTTTACGCAATTCTCTTCCGATATCATAGTATCAATTCTTTCATTCGCAGAGTTATTTCTGTAAATAAAAAAGATTTTTTTTTCTGTAAAAATTACTTAAATTATTAAAATAATAAACAAAAAAAGGTGTTATCAATAACGATTGATACAAATTGATAAAGAAAATCTGTCATTGATAATAATTCCGGGAAAGAAACAATATATATCTATATATATTTTTGAATTCCATAAGATTTTCATAATCCAATTACAATTTCGTAATGTAGCAATGGGAGAAAATAGTCAATTCTAATGTTTCAATTGTCAAAACTGAGTGAAACTAGAGGTTTCAAGTCGAATCTTTTCGCAGCGATTTGACGAATTTGACGAACTCGATACGGTACTCGGTATACTCGGGGATACTCGGTATTTGATGCTCGATTTGGTAAAAATCAGTACGAGATACTTGATATGTACTATACATATATATATACAAATACATATAGACATTGCGATAAAATGATGTGTAATCAGTTTACGTGTACGTATATGAACTATCTCGACTATACGAAACAGTATATAAACGATTGTTATGAAACATTAAATCTATTTTAAAATTCTCGTAATATGGATCTTAGATAATCGTTGAATTAATTAAAAACGGAAACGCGCGAAGATTCGAGAGATCTGCTGATGCTGCTGTATTCTTGGAAGGATACACGTCGAACTTCCTGCAATCATTTCGCTCAATTGAGTCTGATTGCGAGGGGCGTTAGAAGATAATGTGTAACATACTATATAAGCAACAGTAAATCTACAAAAGAAACCGCGTAGAGTCCCCTCAAATCGAAACTAACGAGCCAATAATAACCGGATAAACACGGTTAAAGTTTTTCTATAGCCCTAAATATACGCAAGAGAAAATCTTATTTAGAGAAGGGCATTTTTATTTGTGATTTCGTTATCCGACACAAAGATTGGTTTAAACGGTCTCTAAAAAAAAAACGTATTTAATAAGCTAAAAATGATTAGACAAACAGCTTTACGTTTTTTAATAGACGTAGTAAAAATATTCTTTTGGGATGCGTTTTTCTACGTGCTGTTAGGAACGTACGTGAGCTCGTAACACTTTTCTTTCATCTCTCTTTTCAAAAAGGACGGCTTACGTGCTGCTTCAAACGTAGATTCATGGTTCCTCGTCAACGCACGTGTACTCGTAAGATTCTGTATACAGAACTTGCTGGAGGCGTTCCACGTACAATCGCAGTGAATTTAATGCCAAGAGCTAAGTCCGTTTTGTTCAGACCTAAATTCACTTTAGATTTATTTAGGACTCTGACATTTTCCGTAAAATGATTTTTCCCAAATGTCAACGGTTCACAGAATAATGTATCAAGTTTGTTTCGGTTATTCTGTAAAGATTTTATCTTGTCAGTTCGAGAGATGGGAAAAACATAAAATCAAATATACATATTCCAGAAACATGAGACACACGTGCCAAAAGTTTCTCGTCGAATACGAACACCGGACACGAACTGCGTCCTGGAATATCTCGGCAACCTTCTATTTATTATTAGAATTTCTTTCATTCCCTCTCTTCGTACATCGTACGTTATAAAATCTACGTTGATAATTTTTTGAAAATATGAGAAAGAAGAAACGTAGGAAAAATTCTGCGTAAAATGAGATTTAAAAAAAATGCTTTTTAAAATGTACAAATATCCAAACATATCTATATAGATATACATATGTACCGTACTTCCGTAAATTCGATAAAAGGATTACCTTTCCCTTTAAATTGCGCAACGGCGTTTTAAAAGATTATTTTTAGAGCGGACGAAGAATTGGCAGGAAATCCTAGCAGCTAGACGAATTAATTAGTTAACGTCGTGTGAGTGCCGGTTGATTAAGTTGTGTGCTTTTAACTTTCATTCACACCAATTGACCCTTCGAACGATACGAGCAAACAGCCGAGTTTATAAATCAATAAACCGAACCGTTGAATAAAATGCCGCTTAAAGTGTCGAAAGGATAAGATCAAAATGAAATAAGATCTTTATTAAATCTAAAACAGACAAACAAATTTTCAACTAACTAATCTCATAAATTTTCATCTAACTTATCTCACAAATTTCCTACGTTAAAAAACTACTGCGTGATCTTAACGATCCATTCCCTTTAAACGTTCGAGTATGTGTAGACGCTCGATATATACCTACATATAATCCACATTCAGCTCATTACTCGAACTTGTCACGTTTGCTCGCTAATTGGTCACGAAAATGCTCGGCTGATGTGGCCTCGCAAATTCGCACCCGCTTATACACTTCTCGCCTCTCACCGAGCTTCGAAAATATCTTCACCTTCGTTTCCAGAATATATGCATATATATACGCATATATATATGCATATACATATATGTGCGCATATATATATGCATATACATATATGTGCGCATATATATATGCATACAATTCAGAAAAGTTTCCTCGTTTGCACGAACAAAGTTCGTGACTCACTCGGCAAATATCAAACAACTATGCGGGGGCTCGCCTCGGCGCGTGCCTTATTGTTAAACCTGCAATAGACAGTATTAGCGTGAAAAATATCTGCTAAGATTCTCGTTTCGACGATATATATACATCCATATACGTATAAATATAAACTATAAAAAAATTCCTGCGATATAACATATAAATTCTGGGTAGTAAAAAAAATAATTCCTATCTATCGTGCGATGAGTCACGGATGATTAGAACAACTTTAAGTATTTCATCGATACCGTGTAATCACACTGTCTAGACAGTCGAGTAAATTATATTATAAGGTGACTACAGAAATTATAAATGAAAAATTATTCAATTATAAATTTTCGCTGCAGTGCATAACGTTTGTAATTAAGACAAAAACGTTGATTATCCGTTGGGAAGGTTCAAATCTGTTATCTCGTGTAGATGTATATATTTTTGTGTACATATAAATATATACCTTACATATGTAGAGTATAGAGGGATAGCAAGATTGGATGCGTATGAAACGCGTATGCCCCTACCCATTGCCCGGGATAGTGTCGAAGGTCTGGGATACCGCGAATTTAGCGTTTCAATACATACTTATGAACGTCGTACCCAGCGCGGAGTGAATCAGTAGGCGTTGAACCATCGAACAGTGCACGTATACGGCAGAACAGTTACAAGAAGAAAAACGCTATAGTCTTTTTCACTTGTCACTCCTATGCGATCTCCGCGGTATAACATATACTTTAGTACACTCTGGATGATATAAACCGACGTGTGACGTTAACCCGCCGTGTGAAAGTCTCTCTTTTCAAAACACTGGTCTACGATTAAAAAAAGAAAAGACTCTAAAATGTTAATAAAGAGAAATGTGTAATATCGATGAATTATAGATAATTTTTGTTTTAAGTTCTGTAATATCAATTTTTATTGAATCGTGATGAAATGTTTAGGATTTTATGAGTTAGAACGGATTTACACATCTATATATTTTTTTTATTTGCGTGATATCGATTTTGTTATTGCGGGAGCGAATGTTGAATCGTGTCATCGATTTTGTTAAACGTGACAGGAATTCGGTAGTACGGTTTGGAAACGTCGTTTTGTAAATTGGAGCATAGTTGGTCGTAGGTTACGGTCGAGTCAGAGACGGATTCATTCAGTTGCAGAGGATTGCGTGCTGTTTCCGCTTTACGACCCATCGACCCGATAACGCGCCTCACTTATACGACGATGCTTGGGCAATGTGACGTCGACGATGAACAAACGAGCCGGGAGGGTTCAGCTGTGTATTCTACGTTTTTGTGCTCCAGAAATGCGCGTCGAGGTGTGCAGAGTCCGTTTAAAGCCTTATCGTAGACCAGTGTCGCGGACTCATCAGTGTGCGTCACGAACAACGTGTGACGGATTACCTTCGCTTCGCTTGAAGCAGCTGATCACTGAAATACGTCCTGCATACCTACGCGATACTTTTTTACCTTGTCTAAAAACGATAACACGTGCGTCACCTATAAATGATCCCTCGCACAGCAATTATTGTCTTCCTTACTTTATAGTTTCTGTAAGAGAAATAGACTAACGAACTTCAAAACAAGTTTTTTAAACTCCAAAAGAAAATCACAAAATGTTCATTTGTTGTTTGGAAAAATGTTTAAATAGAAAGAAACGATTGTTAAATCCTTATCGCGAAAAAGCGATTTTT
>JABMBT010100986.1:0-10323 GCA_018906895.1 Odontocolon sp. PSUC_FEM 10030002
TATGTATAATCTAGATCAGGGAGATGGTTCTGTGTTGGTACGCGAGGCAACAAAAGCCGTCGATCGTCGTCGACGTCGCGCGGCTCATCCTCTCATCCTCGCTCTCGGGACGATCGACGTGAATGCTCGCGAAATTTATTGTTTCACCGGCTTAGTCGGGGTACCGCGACGATCCGTAGGAGCAGCTATAGTGTGGCGTCGAGGGGTTCCGCGGGGGTTGCAGGAACGAGTAAAGAATAAATCCTGATTAATCTCCGAGTCTGGCTTGGCGCGTCGAACCGGCCACAGTTTTCTACGTTGATCCCCACGCGATCGACCTTTACGATCGAGAATCCGGGTGACACGTGGTCGCTGCGATGATCGGCGTACTCGATTCCGCTTGCAGAATCGAGGACCGAGACAACGCTGAGCGTGCGGAAGTTCCTAGACCTCCCTTATTTAAGCTCACTCTTCGAGCGATTCCGCAACCTCCCCCTCCAGCATTTGGTATGAGTTGTGTGAATCTGATGCTTATACTCAAATATGTATATATAGGATCATTACGCTCTTGCATATAGTATATCATTCTATTTCTGGCTAGAAAAATCGTGTCGCGATATTCTCGATTCGTTTCTACTTTCTCATATGAAGAAAATTAGATCCTCGACATTTTTCTTTCTTCTCTTTCTCTTGATACTTATTGCAAGAACTCATGCGACACGCAATCGCGAGTCGTCACGTGACGTGGATTAATCCAGTGATACATTAATTAATGTCGTCGGGTGCATATTATATACGAGTGCCGGCGTTGCTTCTGGCGTCGTTGAGACTCGTGTGTGGTAGCCTCGAACTTTGCTACTAAAGTTTTGATAAATAGGCAAGAAAATTGGCGATTTCGTTTTCTTATATACATGCGATTATGTGTAAAGAAAACTATATTTATGTTTTACCTTTGTGCATTCCAGTGTACTTGTCCTTTAGTACGGTGAATTCGTAAATTTTACCAAATTCCTCGAACATCGGACGTAGAGCATCCTCTTCCAGGTGTCTTGGTATCTGTCCGACGAATAATTTCACTGCACCATCACCGTGGCTCGACGTGGGCGACGTTGACACCGGTATCAACATATTTACTCCAAAAATTATATTCACGAAACAAAATTTATATCATCCACAAAGAAAATCAGATACAATTATTCTCGTATCGTTATGTATATTTTTAGTCTTTGCACAGTTACAAAGTCAAGGTATTGCAACGATGGAGTTGGGGGGAGGGGGAGGGTTGATACTTTGAGACGGCTGGCAGTAATATTTTAACGGGCACGAGAGCAGAGTGAGAGGGTGTAACGCGTGCACGCTAAGATTTATGCCACTCAAAGAACATTAGTCACCTTAAAAATGTCGTAAAACCGAATAATTAAGTGCTACTATGACGTGCCGGAAACTAACTCGACGTTTTTTTTTCTCTTTTATTTAGACTCGCTTTCTTTCTGTTCACTTCGCTAAAATTTATTCTCGTGTTAGAAGCACCTGATGAGGGACAAAAACCACGGCACGCGGTACACCTGCGTGCTTATAGAGCACTTGTACCAAGAGAGATGGAAAGGGGTTGGTGTGAGACTCGTGTTGTCGTCTGGGACCGGCTGATTAACACCAATTATGTTTATCGAGCACGGAGCCTACGTGCGCGTTTAGTCCGCAAGGGATAACGGATATACGTTTAACCGGAATATAATCGAGGGCATGCATTAACACACCAGTTGCACGAATCCTGGGATGCGCAAGGTGGAACAAAATAAAGGATCAGAGCCGGTACTAATTAAAGTTAACGTAGAACCTAATCCATTCACGATAGACCACATTCACTGTACAACACACTCGGATCAATCGTGACGGTCGTGCTCTTCAAAGATACATTTGAAATCCAGCACCACACTCTCGATCTTACCGAACTTTATCCAAACTCGTAAATTAATTGTTGCACTTGAATTTTGATAACAAACTCCAGATTCCCCCCGACGATTGCAGCTCGATCGGTCTGCCGATCGAGGATCAGCTGATTTCTGCTCTCGATTAATCGCGGAATTGCTCGAGGCGATGAAGGAGAATCGCTGTCTATAAGGAGGTACTGTACGAACAAGAAGTAGAAGTAGAAGGAGAGGAATAAGAAGAAGAAGAATATAGAACCTAAGTCTAAACGATCACAAATACAGCACGTTCACGATCACGAGGACGAGGGCGACACGCCGTACGAGACACGAGACAACACACTGGTTGAACGACCCTCGGCTGCCGATCGACATCACGCGCTCCCCACATCGTCCACCGGGAAATTACACGATCTCACCCCTTACTTACCCCCTCGACTCATAGTGCGTCTCTTGGTGCAGAGTTCCCCATCGTTGCTGCGTCTACACACTGCGTCACCCTATATCTAAGAGAGAAAGAGATAGAGAAAGAACATTGAAACTGGGAGGAGGGGAAAAGGGGGAGGCGTAGGGTGCACCCTTGTCGTTGCTTCGTCAGGCACACACGACCAAAGGAGACTTCGACGGCTGTAACCGTTATTGGCCTTCCCGCCACCCACCCCTCCGTTGGAAAACATACTCCTTCGCCTTCCCCACCCCCGACCAACCCACACCTCCTCCTCTTCATCCTTCTCTTTTACCGTAGGAAAGTGCATCCAGTATGTCTCGCTCTTGTGCTTCTCATCTTTTCGTTGATCCACCCTTCGGCGCTCATTAATCTACGATCCTATACATTTTCCCGATGCGAAATTGTGCGAGATCCCAACGAGAACGATTCCCTCTTTATTCTGCACGCCGTTGATGCCTGCTGCGTGCAAGATTGTTCATCCCGAAAACTCATAACGAGGACCCTTCGTCGTCACGATTTATATACACCTATATATGTATATTGGACAACAACGAAAGTCACAGATGCGCCAACTGTGGGAGTTGGAAATTTAAGTAGGACAGGGTAAGCCGAGTGAAATTCGTGAAACGATTATTAGGCATTCTGGAAAGAGGTCTCTGGGACGCTGCGATATTCTTCCCCTCTTTTTCGTTTTCATTCTTCCATACATATATCCATTAGATAGCGAGTGAGATGAAAAGGAGTGTGAGAAAGAGAACAAGTGTATGTTGTGTTGCTTTCTCTGCTGTTGCTGCTGCTGCTGCTGCTGTTACTGCTGTCGGGATCGATACGAGGGTGACCGTAGTTCGGTTTGGGACCAGTGGAGAAAAGGGCATAATGGCCCCCTATTCGCTCGTGGCCGTCCCTGTGGGGTTGAAGAGCTGAGTCATCGCAGCTCGTGTGCGATACTCGATCGCGCGTCATACTACACCACCCTTCGCACGAAACACTGCTAATACCCCTTCACCCGCCTCAGCATCGACAGCATGGCAGATCGGGTGTATGCGTTCGCATATATATTCTCGTATGCTACGTGAAAATTTTATCCATAGAGTAGACTACATACAGTGATTGCCTGTTTGAGTCACAGTCAATCACCAGTTACTGGCATTCCTGCATCTTTTTCTATCTAAAGCGTGTCATAGGCCATTTACTATAAAGTGGTTTCATGACCCAATGGTGACCAATCACTGTAATGCTTACTATTCTGATGCTAGGTCGTATTCTGTGAAAGAGACTTCTCTAAGGCTGGGTGGGTCGGGGGATAAGGAAATAGGAAACTCAAAGGATTACGTATAATTCCTTTGTCTTTTGCCCTCTAGAATTCTTTTGCATATTCCGACGGTTCACCTTTACTTCCATTCGTTACGCGGCAGCCAGGACTATATATATATATGCCTGAAAAAGCATTTGTATGCGTTGGTAGTACGTGTTGTTGGTATAGCTGATTTGTAATACGTGTTGGTTCTCCCGTCCCCGGTTCTATCCGACGGGCGATATCGAGTTCCTCAAGTATTAATCGGTCTTCGTTCTAGAATGGAACTCGAGAGACGCAAAAGAGCCGAAAGGCTCCAAGAACGGCAGAACCAAACTCGTGGGGATTTTATTTACTTTTACAGAGCTCGGCGACCGCAACGAGACGACACTTATCGATCGGCCCTTTTCACCCTCGCAATCCCGTTGTATAGGGGAGAGAACGCAGTAAACTAGCGAAGTTAATGTAGGTTAAGGGTGAAAAGAATCATGCAAAAGTCTGGAACACGCGAAAAGCGGTTGTTCAAGCGGTAGTCACTGCATTCGGCGAAGTATTGCGCGTATTTTTCACTTCGATACCGAGTTCGGTACTTCAGCGTGTTTTTAACAGCAATCCCTTAAGGACCCTGGGGTACCACTGTCAGCTATAAAGGACGATGACGTCAGAAACGTGAAAAATGTAGAGCAATATTGCGGATAATTTAATTTCAAAACTTTTAGCCTTTGAAATTCATGAAGTGGCCCAAATCAAAGGAAAATCAATATACTGCGGCGTGACCATTATTAAATTGTCCAAATAACCGTTAAAAGTTTTTAATCGGATAGAAAAAAAAAAGTTAGAGAAAAAAACTTTTTTTTCTCTTTTTTTTCTCATTCGAAGTGAAACTGATATTATTTGAAGAAGTACAGAATATGCACATATAACAATGGTTCACCTCTTCTTATCATCGCTGATCATTTTTTTCTTGCTTTGCATACCCCCCAACATATCTATACCCCGTGTATGCCATATAATTTATTTTTTTATATATCCAACACCGACTAGGCGCGAGTGGGACCGCTTCGGCGACTGCGGAATAAGAAACTGAAGTCACGCATGATTTATGTCTGGCACTTTATTGCGGGCAACTCTTCGTCGCCCAGCGTAGCTGGTGGAACCTCTGCGAGACTCACCACCCTCGGCATTCGTGCACTCGACTCTCTGTTACTCTGTGTTAGGTACTATATGCGAAGTTGAATACGAGGCGAAGCACAGGAAGGGCACCGGTTATAGTGCCAGAGCTGTTGGAAAAAGGCCGAAAGAGGGTAAGGAACCGAGAGAAGCTTCGGCGAGCCGAGAACACAGTTAAAAAAAAAATAAGGCTACAGTAGCGTATCGGGCGTGCATGGCCTAGAAACGCCACTGGCAATAATTCACACACATGAGGAGCTCTTACCTTGGCGATTGTACGGCAACACGGCTACTGAAAATCATCCCCTCTTCTATTCCGTGTTAAACTGGCTCCCTCCGGCTCTGTATATCCACCTACTGTATGTACACGAAATGTATAGCGAGCCCACGAAAACCAGGTAGCTAGAGACCATGGCTATCGGGCCTCGAGGGTAGTCCTCGATCTGTGTTCATGCTCGGATCTGACGCGCTGGGGGAGTCAGTGGTGCACAACGAAGTGGCTCCTGCAACACACAGCAGCTCTTGCTGCGTCGCAGGGCACACTTTACTCTCCGCCACGACTATCACCCCTCCGTTCAACCCCGTCGCCGAGGACTCGTGCGAGTTTCGCATAACTCACTCTCCGCCACTGCCGTCGCCTCTATACTCCAACGCTCCAAGTTCCAGGCCACTTGTGCCGCGTAAATTATTAAGCGTGTGTTGCTCCATTGCTTACTATATATAGCAGTAAACTAGTACCTGTACCGTTGTAATAGTGCCAGCGCACCTCGATCCTCCGCGTCTCTCTTGGTTCCCGGAATAGCAGGTTGAAAGAGCAAGGGTGCGATGGCCGCGTGGCGCAGAGCACCGCAAGGAGGAAGCACCAACTCCCCCCCCCCCCAAAAGGAGGAGCTCCGCAACACCGCTCGCTTTTAACGTTCTATACATGTAGATAGAAACGTTGTGAGAAAGATAGAGAGATAGAGAAGTAGCAACATTGTAACGCTGCGTAATGCGATGCAATGCGATCCGAGTATGAACTTTGGCCGGGTCGAGCGCATGCATATTAGCCTCATCGTCGTTGCTGGGTTGGACCAACCCGTGCCCGTTCGCCTGCGACGACACTCGGGGCTACTCCCGCTCCCGAAGAAGAAAACCTCTACAGCAAGTTCTCTCCAGCATCCGCGCACAACGCGCAGCAACATTAACAACCCCGCCACACTGTACGACTGACTTTAATGTGCGAGGGTGCTCTGGGATTTGCCGGATTAGTACCTAGAATTAGCGGAGAGGCTGGATGAGAGAGAGGAAGGGAGTAATGGGGAAGGAGAGAACGCTGTACTCTGTAGCAAGATGCTGCCCAGGTTAACGGGCTCACGTTGGAAATTATTTGTCAGAACCCTCTTGGTGATTATACGTGAATCTCACCCTTCCCATTGCATCCATTAAAAGCCATTTTCTTCCAATCATTAAAGAACCGAGGCTCGCTCTTGGTTTTTCAACATTTATCTAAAAGATGATGCTTTTTTGCGCTTTTGCAAACTATAGATAATAATGTGCGATAATCTTCATTGAAAACGCTTTGTTTCGACGTAACACTTCAGAAACCATTTATAAAAATTTAATAATCTTGCCAGATGAAGATGTTTAAGAAAATACATTTATTTATGTTACTAGTATTAGTATTTTCTTCTACTGGTTTTGACTCATCTTAACCGTTCACATGTTTGTTTCTTTATACTGGATAGCTATATACATTTTATGCTGCTAGAAGTGAATTGGATCATTATGGGAGTGCGTAACTCGTATGTCCTTTCAGCAATTCTGTGCTATTTTGCCCTCTCAGTGGAATTAGTCGATGACTCAGGGCAGAAGAAATAACAGAGCGACAATGGCGTCAATGGAAATATCATAAAAATAAAGTAGAGTCTGAACGAACAGTGTAGCATAATGACAAGCATGTGCGCACAGTTTCCGATGAAATAGGCTACAGACTCCTTAAAAAAGTCAACAATAACAGCCTACCAACTTTTTAAAAGGAGATACGAAATCATTCAAAATTTAACTAAAAATCGATAAAAAAAAATCAGCTGTCCATGCATGCAACATCGACATATCAACCTTGCTAATAGGAAACGAAAATTGGTATCGACGTCCATGCTGGAATAATCGCGTCGAGCATCGTTCCCCCTTGGACTCATTAATCGCGATATAAATTTAGCTCGTTTCGCATTTGTTTACCCAGCTATTTGAAAATTGTTTGAACAAAACCACACAATCCAACGAGAGGTTCGACGTAATAACCACGAGGTCGCGATATGGAAACCCCACACGCGTTATACGTTTAGTGGTATTTCTGCATGCCTGCTCTTCGGTACGCCGATCAAACAACAAATATTTATGCATTCTTGATACTAAACAAGTAGACGGACCGTGCGTGGCTACGTGGGTATAACGGGCTTCGTATTACCATTCATCGAGGTTCGCCAATTAATTTAGCGGTTATTTTTTGGCAGTCCTGGCAGTGAAAATTCTCTCCTATCCATACTGCACGCATGTTAATTTGTATAACGTTCGATAAATTTTACATCTATCGCGGTAATTAAAAGCGGGGAATCTGCGCCAGAGCACTAAGATCGACCAGTGCATGTCCATTTAATTGCATTATCGAAAAAATTTGATACAAGCCACGCTTATTTATTCTGATCAGAGTGAGAGAATGCAGATAATACAACCAGCTCTGTTATAAATCACGAATGCTATCAACATTTTTTGTTACGGTAGTTTTTTTTACTTTGTATAACATTTCTAAAAGAATCATCCACTTCATGGCTTCACAGAGCATGTTTTTTCATGCGATGATGAGAGGTGTTACACGCTAAAACATTTTGATGGTCCATATTCCCCGCTTTTACCCTATTCACGAAACTTTCACTTAATTTTCTATACAACAATTGTTAATTTTCCATTATTCAAATTTGACTTATAACCATGAAAACCTTAACATTTTTCTCCGTATAATCAAATTGTCAAGTTTTCACAATATTTTTAAAAAAATTCTCTACATTTACGTACTTTACGATTTCTTTACGTGTTACAACCGTGAGCACTACCCTTTTACCCGTTAAACAAAGCGGTGACAGAAAAAAAACGATATTCTTTACAATCCACCCTCTGTGATTTTCAGAACTAAGTTATTTTCCGAGCCAGGGCCAATTACCTACTCGCCTTGTTCCACGAGTTTTAAAATATTTCTCGGCGAAAGAGAGGCGGGCCACGCGATCCGAATAAATATCTCGCGCTGACTCGAAAAGAGGGGGAGGGTTGGATGAGGGTAGTCGAAATACACAAGGGTAAAAACATCCCTGTAAATAATACAGATAGAATCACCGGTGGTGAGTATATAGAGTCGGCGAACGCCAACGCCGACGCAGAACTTTGGTTGCTACATTCTGCTCTTGGTCGTACCCCGTAAACCCGCGTATAAAATATATAACTACGTTGAACGCGCGAGCAGTTAACGTCGACGAATGCGAATCGGTGAACGCGTCCACAGAGGTTTGCGTGTACAGAAGGGATGCGAAATAGCGTCCAGAGAAAATTGCGCTCGTACATCGCGCCTACTGCGTTTATCTGCCAGGGACAAAGCAAAACGGTAGTCCATATTCTCGTCGTACGATTAATAACATTTCGTTGACAGGCTTCCACCCTGTTGGGGTGCCTCACGATACTCAGACGAAATAATATAACGGCTGCCGCAACCAGGGGATGAAACGTGAACAAACACATGCAGGAGGTAGGCAAAATATGTAGCGGAATACGGGTAGGCACTTGGCGTTTGGTCTCGAGTTGCCGTTGCTCTCCGGTGGCTTGCTGGATATAAACCCCGAAGAGCGAGAGAGGCGCGAATGTATTTGCACGTATGCGCCGAGTGTCGATTTATAGAGCGGCTCAGCCGGGTCGCCGAGAATTTTGAGATTCCCCGGACCAAGCGAGCGGTTGGGCGAGCTCGCAAAAGCCTGCTGCTCTCGTTCTCGCCTCCCTCGGGTCTATACGGTTTCTAATTTCCGATCGCTTCCTATACCGTGCTCGAGCCTCCCACAGTCCGTGTCCGAGGGATATAGTATACGTGCTCGACCTCGTGGCTATACGCGACAGCGAGTACCACCATCTCCACCACCACCGCGTCACGGAACCGAGAGGGTTATACGAGCAACTTTGGTAAGCCTCCGAGTAAGTCTCGTGCAAGGGCGCTCAACGCCCGAGAGTTCGCGCGCCCGGCACCATCGATGTGGAAAACATTATTGGCTCGTTCAACGACGCCGACCTATCTCGCCACCGATGCAACGCTCTGCTCGCCTCCCGCGAATCCAGATTACAGTCTCGATTCAAAATTCTTGCTAATTTTTCACCACCGTCTCTTCTCCTTCGTGTCTATCAATAATCTCAAGTAATCTGGTACTTCGCAATTCTTATAATTCCTAAAAACATGTATTTTAGTCCAAAGCCTCGATTACAAGAGTTACATACTATCATTGTTGCAACGAATACACTGTAATCCAAGAACCTCTTATTTTTCGTAAATAATACATCTTGGTTCTTATAACTGAAACAGCGAGACAGGGAAAGGGGGAGAGAGGCAGAGAGAAAGAGAGAGATAAAGAATAGCGAGTGTCTATATTTGAACGGAGATAACACATCGAAAGGAGCCAAAGAAAAGAATTGTCCAAGTTCACTCTACTATAACGTCGTACCTACGACTCGAGTAGTCTCAAGACTCCTGAGACACTCTATCGCCGAGAGGATCCTCTTGGCTTCACAAAAATATGAGTTTCAGCAATGCACCCTCTGAGCTCGCAATATCTGCGCAGCAACGACAACTAGGATCGGTGTAGCGCATGTCCGTGCTCCAGATATTTTTCAAGCTTGCATGACTACCACTGCGAGACCGGTTATACACATATTCGAGAGGTCGTATCCTAGAGAGTACTCTTGAAAATCGTGCGCCTACCCCGATAGTCGGGAGGGTTGCAACGGGAGGGTCGTTGTGCTCGAGGCGAGTCCGTGCTCATGGAGACTACCTCGACCCTACACTCGTGTACATCTCCTACCCCTCCTCATCTCTATATCCTTCTCCTCCTCCTCCTCCTCTCCTCCTCTCCTCCTCCTCCTGCTTCTCCTTTTCCGCCACTCCACTTTCCATATTTCCAAAACTCTGAATCATTTATCCGTGCTCAGCCGTGCATGCTTAGCCAGTACCGTTGGCTGGGTTGTTCTCTCCTTCTCATTCGTCCCTTCTACCTCCGCTCTTCTGCCCTTCAGTTACCGTCGGTCTCGCGTCGCGCACGCCGATTCTCCAGGGGCCCAGAGATGCAACAACTTGTTCGAGAACAACCGTACGGCAGCAACGGCAACGGCAACCATCTTGTCGGCGAATACAGCGCCGCGGCGAGAAAAAATGTTAGAAATTATTCAAGATGGCAGAACGGGAGGATACAAGACAATAAAGCTTATATTATTTTTGT
>JABMBT010101097.1:0-10321 GCA_018906895.1 Odontocolon sp. PSUC_FEM 10030002
AAATAGAGTACTTGTCATCATTTATTACTTTCCTTGAATTTCTAAGGATATTTAAGGAAATATAACACGAAATGTCGTAATGAATTTACAACAGACTAAACAAGGCTTATCTCTGTGCCTAAGGTCAGGTCGTATTTCAATGACACACCTTTAATAGATAAGCTACTTTTCAATTTAGAGACTTTAATCGCGAGTGTCCTTTCATCAATGGCGGAACATAAACCTCGTGAGAACACGCGAGTAGATGGGAAAGAGAGAAGTAGCTCGAAACACGCACCATTAGAGGTATTTAATTTTAAGTTTATGCCGCAGTTTATTGCCCGGCTCATACGGGGTAGAAACGACGATATAGTGTACAACGTCCATACATGGATACACATACCAACGCGTATTCTCGTGTACATGGATAGAAGTGAATTCGCAGTGAGACCCCAGAGGTCGTGGGGTACGAATTATGTTTGTGGCGTATACTCCAGCACGTGCAAGCGATATCCGCCATCCAGAGCAACACATTCACGAAATGCTACATCCAACATGGAGGATCCAGACTGGAACTGCTGTAGCAGTGGCGAGAAGGGAACTCACGCTCGCGAACCTTTTACGAGAAACAATAAGCCGACCCAAGCTTAATGACGTCATCAAACGGCATTATGCTTCGCCAACCACAGGGTGGATACTCCATCCCTCTTAGTCCACCATTATATGTATATATAGGGATCTGCCTGTGGATGAACATGTGGCTAGGGTGATTCCGTATTGCAGTTACACGCAGCATTTATTTGTGTTTCTAGGCAAAATAGAATTGGTCCAAGGTTGATGGACCGTTGGTCAATAATAGCTAACAAATAGCTGTCAACAAGTCAACGTACCATATGCAGAGAAACATTGTGAAAATATTACCCAACCGAAAAGGTATTCCTATAGCATTTTGGCAATTCAAGGAAAATTAGTGTCCGTTAAGGGAAAAATTATCTTACCGGATAATGAAATTTCGAAAACTTACTTTAAAAATGATCATTCAGATTTTTACTGAGTCTTCGTTATAAGAATAACAGAGAAAAAAAAACAAAATGCTAAACTTTTAGTTAAATAGTTAGGTAATTTTTACAAGAAATCTCTCTCTACGTATAGCGTGATACCAAACTCATGGTTGATCATGATCACCGCAATAAGCTAATTGATGACAACTTTAGGATCATGCAAGTAGGATCACATTTAGATGAACCTTGTTTTCAGTTAATGCATTGTTACTAAGTTCGTAAATATCCTTTTTGTCATGAGATGTCTGTGTCGTCACTGTGTCTGAATTCTCAAGATAGAGATATGCAGAGTGAGAAACTGCCAGACGACAGAAGTCTCTTGGGAACAGTTGAAAATTAGTCAGTAATTTGGTAGGCAAGTTTCGAGGTTGCGCACGTCGACAAAAGCGAGGTAAATTTTGAGAAGATCCAGCGGTGAATATAGAGCGAGGAGTGTGGCGCACTCTCGAGCTAAATATCGTAGTATTCAAACGACTACAGTAGTTCAACTTGCTCTCGAGACAGAATGTGTTCACATGTGCAAGTACGTACACACAGATGAGAGTACATAGAACATCCTAAGCGAAGTAGAATAGTAAACTACCGGGTGCCTAGCAATCCCACCCCTAACAGACCGAGAGTTCAAGAATGGGAGTCAGTTCCCCGGTTAGTTGAGTAGAAATTCCCAAGACACCCTTATAGTGCGGAATGAGGGAAGAGCTAGCTAAATATGATATGTATAATAGGGATAACGCAGTAAGACTTGGCATAACTTGACACGCGGTTCGCGAGAGGTTCTCAAGCTGCAGACTCAGGATCGTTTCATGCAAACGTTGGTAAAGCAGCAGAATAAGACTCGGACCAGTCGAAGTTTCATTCACGCATCCCCGCGCACAGACGGCAATGAATAGAAGAGATGGTTAGACGATTTCAAGAGAACTGGCTACGAGGAGGAAACTCGTGCTGCTGGTCCATGGCTTTCAACTTGCGGGCTAATATTGCAAACTCGACTAAGAAACCCTCCGCGGACCTCTTGCGTACCATTGCTCGAGGTAGTGCAACAAAGGGACTTTATGGAGGGAGTCAAAAGGAAACTCTCCGACACAGCGGTACATAGTGTTGAACGTATATTATAGAGACTGAAAGCCAGTGGGAATTGAGTGGCAACCGCAACGAGGATGAGAGAAACCGAGTGGAAGTTAAAGAGAACAGGTAAATTAGTGAAATAACAGATTGAGAAATAAGAGAAGAATCTCTGTGAACCTGTGAAAGATTGGTAGAAGAAAATAAAAAAGTACTGTATGAATAGAACTGGAAGAGCAGAACTCTTTTTCTGTAGTGTATTTCGATTTGCTTGATTTCATTATGCAGTCGATACTTTTACAGCATCTATATTCCCCTGTGAGATAAATAGGAAAACCAAGAGAGCCAGAGAGATATGTAGAGCTTCCACAAATGAGATCAAAGCCCGGAGGAATTTTCGTGTCGTGGGGCCGAGTGCAAGGGAGAGGAAAGTAAATCGTGGTCCATGTTCCTCGTCTTACGAGAGATGTTTGGTGTACGCGTCGCTGCTCATGCCGCCCGCGACTACGTGAGGTGAGTGTAAATATAAACTCGATTCTCGATCTTCCCGCAGCGTGTACGTCCCATTGGACATAGTCCTCCTCATTGGTGTCTTTGGAATACCATCCAAGAATCCGGAGCAGAAGCTCAAGTAGCGATGGATATAAGATAGAAAAACAGATAAGAAGGGAGGCTGGCTGTGAGTCAGGCAAGCAGGTGAAATACTACTATTCCTAATGTTAACACTTTTAGGGCAAATCCTCTATGATATCCAGTGGAAGATTTGACAGGGTTGGATTTCCTGATGGATTTTCTTTCAAATTATGTATTGAAACTACTCTGCCCAACTTATGCTAATACCTAAAAATAATCTGCAACAATAAGCTCATGGTATAAATTTAGACAACAGATCTTATCGACTTTCAAATATCTTGCAGCCATACTAACAACTCAGAGGCATTGAATGAATGCAAAATATTGCGTTATCTGGAATATTTCTCTTTCGCTACACCTACTGCACGCGCGTGGCACCTTTAGCTCACTCAACTTTGCAGCATGCGGAACGAATGAGTTTTGCAGATGAATAACGCATGCGTGGAGTTCTGGGTTTTAAACCGATTCACCAACAAGAGCCTGCTGGGCATTTGTGAGACAGAATATACGCAACCAGAGAATGGCGAATAAGGAGAGCTAAGGATAGAGAAGAAAGAAGCGGGACACAATGAAGGAAAGGCCAGACTCTCTGAGTCACGAGACGTTCATGGGATAACACTACATGCATCTATTGATGCTGTGAGAAACAGTGTGGAAGAGAGACAGTGAAGAGAGGAGGAAGAGGGAAAGGAGGGTTTTGCCAAGCAAAGTTACGAGGTTGTTTACAGGCGGCTGTTAAAGCGATCTAACTCATGGCCGGCCAATGCACCCGGTGTTGCCAAGCTTGGCTGCGGTGACGGTCGCTTGCATCGCGACCACGCACGACTCCCGTTCGTCGTTTGGATTCTCGCAGTGGCGACGACAACGACAAACGAAGCTACGACGAAGATTGCAATACTTGCGCACCTTATACAGGCTGTCCCAGAAAATCGTATGTCTATATTTTTCTGTATTCTCTTCATGACTCGAAAAATATCGGTGAGCTCTCATTCTCAGTGTAGACCGAAGTAAATATCTGCGAGTAATGACTAAGGACAAGCCATGAGTACTTCGTGACGAATGCACTTAAGGTCGAGTAAGAGTCAAAGGTATCGAACGGTTTATGGAGGGTGGACAACCATAGTTTACTCTCAACTACAGACACAAGGCATGTAGCAGTGTGTAGATCCTGTTGTCGCGGCTACGGGTTAGCTTATGGCGAGTCCTAAGAGCTGAGATTGGCCACACGCAAGTGCGTGTCAGAGTCTCGAAGGGTTTATCTAGAAAGCTCTGGGGAAAGCTCTGTATATGCCTCCAGGAGTAAATCCAGGGCTGGTATACAACAACCGAGGGGTCAAGAGTCTCGTGCGGAAACCCCGCGTGCACTTTGTATTCATTTTTCTCCTCCATTAGGTACAGATGATTTAGCTTCTGATATTTCATAACTATAAATCTCAGAGCTTTATAACGTCGAGAATACTGTACCAGTTTAGGATAATATTATGTTTGTGGGTAGATATGCATCAAGAGTTGCGGGTTGATTAGAGATTGTTTTTATTACGACGCCAAGGAGAAGGAGCACGGAATTGGAATAACAAGTATATGTTGAAGAGGAGGAAGAAACAAAATAAGAAAAAAAGGCTGAGACAGACAGATTTCCTTTAAGGCAGATCCCAAGGGAGAGGAACAAGAAGATAGAGAAATAAGAGGAGTGCCTTTAAGAACGAAAAAGTAGATCGAATACACGAGACATCGTAGTCGCCGACTCTCTTCCAGCTGACTTATGGTAAACAAAGGGTGGCCACAGTAATGCTTGGATCCCATTGACTTCTTCGGCTTCTTTGAAGAAGAGATATATAGAAGCGGGTGTGGCAGCAGTCAATGTGGTGTGGGTACTCGGAGGGAATTTATATCAAGCACTTCTTGCCTGGCGATGTCAGTGAACAAGACGAAAAAGGCTGCATCGTTCCGGAATTCTCCCAAGGTACCGAGTACTCGGAGACCTGAAATGTGGAAATCAACTTATAGTTTGATGAATGACTCTATTACTGCACATACAACAACTATTCTGACATTACTATATTGCGTTACAGAAAGCTGGGATAAACATCAAATGCTAAAGTGGTCGAAAAAACAGATCTACTAGATGAACATCACCGCAGACCAGCAATGAATGCATCAGAATAGTTTCAACGGTATGCCGAGAGCCAGACTATTCTAACTCTTCGTCTCGCTCGGCATTTAGTATTTGTATCAGTGGGCATGCAACAGAGTGTAAGTGAGGGAGGAATGAAAACAAGAGCATGTACCCAGCATCTACAGGTTCTCTCTCTGGTGTGCCCACTATTTACATGTAGGTTGTGCACGTCTGCGTGTGGGCTAGAATTAGGAATTGTGCTCTATACGTATATAAACACTAAACTATTACACTATTGTAGGAACGTATATACCACCAGTTTCGCTTAATTAAACTATGTCTAGCTAGAGAAGTAGCGACGGGTAAGCCCTGGCCTTCTTCGTGTGCCACCGTCGGCCTGTGTCATGCTGTGCTCTGCTGGATACAATGGCAACGACAAAGGCATACCAGCAACAACACCACCACCATCAACATCAACAGGACTGGTAACAGTGGCAAGTACGGGAACTGGGAGGATCGGAAGCGCGTGCCTTCATTAGGACTTGGTTGGTTCCTCTACATAATCCAAAACAACGGAGGTAGGTTAGCGAGAGAGCAAGAGATGAATGCAGGCCTCCAGAGTTGCGATGGGAAAACTGAACGGTGAGTATCAAGAGAATCGCGTTACCAGCGAGGGAAAGAGAGAAGACTAACTTCATTTATGGTGCTCTTGGCTTTTACTCGCTTACAGTCAGAAGAGCTCTACTCGGTTAGCCAGAGCTTGAAGCTCTCTCTTCTGGTCGGCTCCCGGGCATGTTTCATTTCTGAGTGCAACAGCAACCATCCACCGATTCAGATTCACGGGGAAACTCGGAAAATTCGCCGGTCACGTATACCGGAAACGCGAAAAGTTTCGTCACGACAATCGTCCACCGGTGCCATGAAGCGGGGCTCTCTAGGATAACATTCACCAAACCTTCACAATCTCAAAATTTACGCTTTCTCCGTTACTCTCTGTGAAGATGTCTTGGTATCGGAGTGTATTCACAGTGGAAGAGAATATCAACTATCCTCGGTCAAATTTCTTCCGTTATTCTTTTTTCCCCGCTTCTTTTTCTGAAATCTTCCGGTCTAAGGGCGTACCCGGTTTACCAACTTTATGAACTTTTCATGTTTAAAACTGTCGGTATTGAGAATAAACAGCACAGAATTATTGATCTGATTTATTAGCTGTGTACTGCTTTTTTTCAGTCGGACGTATGAATACGACAGAGAATTTGAAATGGAAGCCGACTAATCGCGGTCAAAACGAGACCGCGAGGCGTTCAATTACGATTTAGAGAGACCCTCAATCGCTCCTCTATAATGCTCGATGTATCAGAGTTTCGGTTCAACTCTCTGTGGCCCAATTATATCGGTGTATAGAGGTACCGACCATTCCCAGATTCACCAATCCCCATTTCGATAGTTATGGATGTGGTTGGACGTGCAAACACGTCGTCATTAATCCAAATATACTCGCTATGCCGGACTCGTCATGAATATACTCATTTCAGAGATTCCCACAATTATATCAGGCTTTTTTTTGTGCTTGTGTGCTCTTTGATCAGCAACATCTACGTACCAGAGTAAAGGAACACCTGCGAGTTCTTAAATAGTTTTATGTAGATGATGCATGAAACTTGGTACAACGAATCGTGAAACTTTGAAGAAAATTGAGGAAGCAGGAGTGCCCAAGTAAAGAGTAAAGTGAGTAGTACCTATAACAACAGGCGAGTGCGTTGGCCGAAGTGCACGTGAATCGAGCTGGCTTTCACTCGCCATGGCAGAGCCACCGAGTTCAGTGAACTCTCGTCCCGATCCTGCTAGTTACCACATTGTGCAAACGAGTCATGTAACTTCTATGTAACCAACTCCAAGTTAATGGACACACGCATATAATTAGTATTAAGAAATAACACTCTTTCAGAATAAATGTTTGTTCAATGACTGTGATAACTGTGACGTGTTAAATCGATTGAACAAACACATTTTAATTATCACATTGTTACTAGATTTGAAATTCGAAACACTTTGCTTTCAATGTTTTGTTTAAGTCACGCAGAATCGCTAACAATATTTCGCAAGAGCTTTAAATTTATCGCCTCGTATTAGACGCCGTTCCGGAGTTTCCTCTCGTGAACGCATTAATCGTCGACATTGAGTAGATACGAAGCTCGGGCAAGAAGAAGAGTAGGAGAAGGCGGGATTGGAGAAAAGAGAATTACACAATTTCACTGAGAGAAATTCTGCTGCACACGAAGACCCGCTCATTTAGTTGCATTCGCGTTAGCGGGAATCGAAACAAAGACAAAGACTGTTTCGCGAGATTCGCACAACTAGACGATCGTACGTCCGTTTCGAAGTCGCGTCTCTGTTGGAGACATTGCTGCCAACCTCGAGCAAACTATGCAGACTCGACGAGTTTTCACTCTACTCTGTGGTTATATCTGTCTGTGTCTCCAACCGAGCTGTTCATTAATAATAAATTACGACTATAGATACCGAACATGATTTATCGATTCTTCAATTATTGTCTGTACAATGTAACGTTCCAGATCAATAATAAATTGGATATCGGATATAACGAATCGATAGTAACATTGTCGTATAGCTTTTTTATTGTTGACCATAATATATAGATACCGATCCACAATAGAGCAAATTATGTTAGGTAGAAAGTGTGTCTCTTTTGTTTTTTTTTTCTTTTTTGCAAACGTCAGTTGGAAAACCGATGAAGTTGAGAAAAACTTTGGTGGTTTTTTGTGTTCACGAAGTATTTGAGGAAGTGTAGTAAATGTGGATGATAAAGTGCGGTGGATAAAGCAGTAAACAAGGAGATTGGAAACTTGGAGAGAAAGTTTGGTATATGGGCAAAGGAAGAATTAGGAAATTCTAAAGATGAAGAAAATGGGTAAGTGGAAAGGATGCCGTGGCGATCTCCGTGCGAAACATCGAACAAACTGACGAACATGTTCTCTTTAAGAAGCAGATCGCGAAGAGGCGTTTAAGTTTTCTTTTACGCTCGATAATATGGTTGTAGCTTTAAAGGCACTTTTCCACGGCTCTTTCCTATAATGTGGGCATACATGTAGTCATTCGAAACCTCAGTAATATCGCTTTGAAGGAAGGTTATTCTCGACGCATAGAATGTAAAAGAAAAACAGCTTGATTAAAACGCTTCGGTAAACCGATCTATTGGAATCTTATCGTATTATCACCGATTGTCGTCACTGAGCGATGCGCGGCTTCCGTTCGAGTGATTCTTTAAGTCATCGCATCCCAGAGTATTCATTATAGTCACAATGAGCCTAACTTCCCTTCTAAACAGCTCGTGAGGTCGATTTTCTCGAAATGCGAGTTTCGATCGAAACCTCTTTATTCGTGCTGTGATTGGTCGGTTCGCGGTTCAGAGATATCTCGAAAGTCGACGAGAGTTTGATTGCTGGTGACAGCGCAGTTGTAGCAAAATCGAATTTAGTTATTAATGGTTACTCGGGTTAGTTCATGAAACGTTTCTTTAGATATTTATAAATCCTCCCTTTGAAGGGTTTTGGAGTCAAGTTTCTTTTTTAATTTTATCAAACGGTTAACGTTTAACAGGTGTTTTTTTATCGGAAATGTTCTGCGAATTGCGAACAACGTAAAAATTTACACGAAATCCGGAGGGATATATGATAAAAAAAAATTAAATTGAAAAAATGAAATTTTCCTGATAGAGAAATGAAGAACGCGCGAACCGCAGCTTGCTCGCGGTATAAAAAAGATGATGTATGAATAAAATGCCTATGAAGATGACTCCATACCCTCGAATACAATCGACAGAAAGTAATCGATAGACGAAAGACAAAATAAAAAGAAGCGAATATATAGAAAAGAGAGGAATCGAGCATAAAGCAAAGAGAGTAAACGCGAGTAACGGCGCCGTACGAATCGGACCCTATGAGCTAGCCAACGAATGAGCCAGCCAGTTGGACAAGATCGATGTGCATTTTCAGGGATTCGGCAGTGGCGGCCGCGGTGACGGTTAGCAAACATTTCCCAGCACAGCGAAGCGGATCGGAGCTTCAACCCGCCGCCGCCACCGCCAACGATCAATTATCGACTATCGGATTGTACGTCGGTTTTGATCGGGTCGAGCATCAATCGCTCTGTCAGCTCTGTTGCCCGAATGTGCGCACAATCCTCCGACGTCCCATCATGCAAATTATAAAAAATATGTATCACCTTTGTTTTTCTCCCGTTATTTCGTTGGTTCTGTTACTCTATCGCGCCCAAAAATGTCCCATAGTTGGGAGACTTTCTCTCTCTCTCTCTCTCCCTCTCTCTCATCCGATGCTGACAGCCTCCTAAATCTCGTGCAGTGAGTGTAACGAATGTACCACAGGACATAACGAAGCGGGATACCGAGGAGAGATATGAGAAACAAAAACGATCAGCGAGCGAGTCTGCGGACATGATTTGATGTGCCACTTGACGAGTTTTTGAGAGACCAGAAAATCGACGCCTGTTATTCTTCTCTTCGTACCAGAAAAGATTTTTCTATATTTCAAGAAGAGTTCGACAAACCGATCGCAAAGTGAATTTCTGGTTTTGCCACACATCGTCGATCGATCTTTTGGCACTGTTGAAACATTTCTCTGACCTCTCTGCCAAAGCCGTGCTTTTTCCATTACCTTTTTTTTGGCATTCGTTTTATTTCCGTCTGACACTGACGATCAGTTAGTTAATCATTGAAAATTACACATTTTTTTCTAAATTGTATCTTCCGGAGTTGACATTGAACTCTATTTATTTCTGCCAATATAAAATATATTGGCAGAAAAAAATATTTCAATGTGCCTGTTTTGATCTGCCAATCTTAAGTTACAAGAATTTGCAAGTATACATGAGTTTATAAGTTTACCGCGCTTACTTATCAGTACAGAGACTTTGGGATAATTCGATGACTGCCGAGTCACGCGTCCCTAATTCAGCTATCCTATCGGCTGAATCAACCGTACGACCTCGCTACTGGTTTGCTGGTGTTGCTGCCTAAGCGATTTCTCTCCCCATCAAAGTATCGATTTACACTACTCTGTGGTCACACGCTTGATCGAAGCGGAACACTTCTTTCAGAGAGGTTTAAGAAAATTTACTGAATAGCTGAGCTCCGAGAGAAACTTCAAAGTGGTACTTCACGGTGATCGATCCAACCGATGACATAAGCGAAAAAATAAATACTAAGACTGCACGAAGTAGGGAAAATTGTGGCTTCGCGAAGTGCAGCCATAGAATCGATGTAACAGATTGAATTGAAATTGCAGGTTGTGCTCGCAGTAATGTGAGACAGCCCGTGCAAAAAAATCTGGTATAGGTAGATCTGCGGCAGACGTCTACCAAAAGTCTGTGTATTGGGACGATTGTAGACGTAAATATAAACATCGAAAATTACAAAAATAGTCCGCTACAT
>JABMBT010101208.1:0-10318 GCA_018906895.1 Odontocolon sp. PSUC_FEM 10030002
TGCATTTTCCACTTTTGTTGAGCTCAATCGTGATGGTTGTTAAAGGAAATATTTTTAAGAATGGCGATTTAAAAGTTATTCAACAAATTAGAGTTACTATTATTATGATGCTGGCGAACCACCTTAAGGCGTTGATTCACCGGGTTTTCATTCATTCATCGGTTCCGGCACCCTATACGGCGGCCGTTCGTTGTAGTACTACGCTCCTTGATCTATAGCAACATCGTCATATTTGGTCCGCAGGTAGTTATTCAGCCAGACACGGTGTACGAGCGGGCTCAGTACCAGTTCGAGGACGAGGCCTTCGACACGGTCGCCGACCTGATAACCTTCTACGTGGGTAGCGGTAGACCGATAAGTCAAGCGAGCGGTGCGAGGATAATAAGCCCGAAACCGCGTTCGATACCGCTCACCTGCGTAGCTCCTTCGTCATCTTCGGCCTCGAGCAGCCTTCATTGCTCGAGTCCCTCCTCCTCGTCCCTGTCCGCCGGTTCGCCGCCTCGTCTTCCGCGGAAGCAACAACGAAGCCACTCACTTACCCCCCAACAGCAACATCACAGTGGTGATTCGGATCTTCACGTCCCTGGTCAATATTTGACTAACCACCACCAGCAGCAACAGCAGCAGCAACAGCATCAAAACTCATCGCAGCATCATCATCTGGTGCAATCGAGCACTTTACCGAGAATCCCGCCGATTCAAAATCAACCGCCCTCCTGCTCATTATCGCTCGGTCGTCAGAAGATTACAAGGGTAATATCCGACCCCGCACTTCAGCAACAACAAATTCAACATCAGCATCAGCATCAACATCAACATCAACATCATTCCCCGTCCCAGCACAATCTTAATCATCATCAAGGTCCGGCAGCACCCCCGAAACCTCCTCGCGTACCCTACATACCGAATCACCAGCAACAGCCGCAGCAGCATCATCATCATCATCACCATCATCATCATCATCATCATGCTCATCATCAGGTAGGGACGGGAATAAAGGGTACCATGATCTACCCGCTCTTTCTCGTTCCTCAGCTTCAATTTTCGTCGCTCTACTAATGCGTTTTTTTTTTCTCCGTATGCTTTTCCAGGCTTATCAAGCTTCGGGTAGCGACAGCGGCAACGGTTCCGGTGACAGCGAATTCGAGGCCAACAGTTCCGGCGGAAATCCGTCGGTGCCGATAAAAGGCGTCGTTATTCGAAGTCACTATATCCTGGGGAATGAAGGAGCGAACGGAAACGGCAGCGACTACGAACTTTCAGCCGAAGAACAGTTGGTCGTGGCCGCTCCTTCCTTGGAAATTAGCACGCTTCTCGATATCGAGGGTTTCTCCACTCTCCTCTTACCCACTGGAGAACATCGACCATTGGATCCGACAGCTTTGCGAGGCGTTTCGGGGATGCTTCACGACTCCGCACCGAGAGTTCTGGCTTCGCATTTGACTCGTCTCGATCTAGAAGTTGCGTTGACACCGGGCGCTGGCAACAGGTCTGGTCTGAGCGGATTGGAACTCGCAACTTTGCCGCACGGTCGTCAAGCCCGTCTCGATCTCATCGAGAGATCGGAATGCCTGAAACTCATCGTCGCTGTAACCGTTCTCGCTGGTGCGACAGCGATCGAGAGAGCAGCAACGATCAGTAAATGGATAAAAGTTGCCGTCGATACGAAAACCGCTCTTGGAAATCTCTATGGATTCTGCGGAGTAATGCTCGGGCTGTGTCTACCGCAGATTCAGAGATTGGCCAATACGTGGCATCTTCTTAGACAAAAACACACGGACGAGGCTTTCAGCTTCGAAGCTAAGCTCAGGCCCACTCTGAGGGCCATGAACGAGTGTACGAATCCTCAAGCACCCAACACCACGCTTCCGCATCTTTTACCGATCGCTCTGCTTGGAGAACGTGGTCCCGAGGACATCTTAGGTATCACCGTTCTACTTCTTATCTCCGTAACACTTTTGTTTATTCTTCAATGTTATTAATTCAAAATTTGTTGTCTACAGGAACCGCGGGAGCATCCGGTCTCGTTGGAGCTATTCTCTCGCCCTGGGAGAATTCCGCGCCGGACTGTGGTCTCTCGATCGTCTGGTCGCACCTCGAGGCAGCGAGAAAACTCGCCGAGAGTCTTCCACTATTTCGCAGAAATGCAGAAATTGCTCTCGAAGGATGCCGCAGCGACGAACTGCTCGCTGACGCATTCAGGACTGAATTTCACATCAAATTTCTTTGGGGAAGTCGCGGCGCGGCGGTTGGACCCGAGGAACGTCATCTCAAATTCACCCAAGTTCTCGATGCTATGTACGAAAAGTGCGCAGCGACCGAAGTCACGGCCTAACTGTATTAACTTAGACGACGACGAAAGACTGTAATCGAATTACCGGAATCGTGTGGAAATTAATTCCAAAGTGTTGTAGCGACAGTAGGGAAACACACGAATACCGCAATCACAAAATCCAGGAACTAATTATCATCCCTCGTCTGTATCCTAAATGTTCCCGAGATACTATAAAAACACACGCCCCTGTGACAATACTACAAGAGAGCGCGTCCAAAGACTAGAGCGACGTATATTACAGGTAATAACCGAAAGTCGCCCGTAATATCGTGTACTTAATTAACTGTATATTCGACCAATATTATTATTATGTAATGTACATGTTGTTCATGTTTGTTCATACGTATATATGATAATAATGAAAAAGAGAGATATATCACGAGACAAAAACGATTTCAATTTGCTCCCCGAATCGCTGGAACATTTATTGCGCTCGGTAATATCATCGCTCTTCGTGATCAAAGCCCACGAAAATAGAATGCTCAGAAATATCTCCTCCAAGATAATTCTTTCGGATAGCGGGATATAATTTAAAATCATTGAATTTATGTCGGTGTGTTTATTTGTTTCTTGTATGAATTATGTATATACATGTAGATTTCCTCGTTGGAATTCGTGACCACTGCACGTCGACCATGCGATTTCCAATTTTTTTTTTTTATTTTTCATTTTTTTTTTATTTCTGCTGCAACGCGATGAAATAAAGAAGAACAATGACGGGCTGTGATTTATGATGAAATTGTGAATTGACGACGCAAATCATCGTGCAACGTATCTTACTCCTTAGCAGCTTCATCACATTGTCAAGTCCTGAAAACATACAAAAACATGGGGAAAAGTTAGTAAGATGAAGAGAAACGGATCTGAAATACGATTTGTTTATAGATATAAATCAGTCTGCCAAGATTTTCAACAGTATACTTTATCTGACTGTGAATTTGATTAGCGAAACCGTCACGGTTATCATCATTAGATAAATGGTTTTTAGAATTTAGACGAGTAATCGAACTCGCGACTCACCATAATGGCATTGACGATGTCGTTGTCGTTTTGTTTGAGAGCTTTGATGGCTCTCCCTCGGGAAACGCTCGCTTGGGATATCACCAGCTCCACGTCCTTTTCTTCTACTCCCGTTTCGTCGACTTCCTCTTCGGACTCTTCTTGAATCGGCGCAACGACCTGAAAAAGAACGAATTAATATTTTCAAGTCTCAAATATTGAGACCTTCGAATAAAAAAGCAAGATAACTTACCGTCGTGCTTCCACCGGCTTCGGTTGCAGGAAGTACCGGAGGTTCCTTGAACTTCTCGGCAGCAGCAACCTGAGCTTGCTGGCTCAAATCTTCAATCTGAAATTTCAAACGATAATTACTAAGATTCCGTTGCTAAAAATTGCTGATCTTCATTTTCGAAATTCTAGGATCAGTCTGCCAAGATTTTCAACATAACGTATTAGTGATAATTTTCGAAACCATTGATAGATTCATCATTTGATGCCGCAAAAACGGGATCTTATCTAAAATGGAGTTTACGCCACTCCGTGCGATAAGTCTCGTTTATCGCACACTTTGCGCGGTAAAATTCAACTTCCTCACGTCGTGACACAAAATTTTGTACGAACTCCGAATTTTATGTCATTCCGTGCGATAAGTCTCGTTTATCGCACGCTTTGCGTGCGTAAAACTCAACTTCCTCACGTCGTGACATCAAATTTTGTACAAAACTCTCGAGGAAAAAACTTTTTTAACTCGTGTGATTACCACTCTCGCCTTCGGCTCGTATTGTAACCCTCGCACTCGTTAGAAAGTCTTTTCCGCACTTGTATCGTAATATACTATTTTTCATAATCTTTTTGAATTTTTAATTTACCTTGGCTTCGCCAAATACAATATACGTATCGGAAGCTGGATTCTTCAGAACATCCGGTTTGTTGATGACAAAAAGGATATTCTTCGATTTACGAATAGTAACTCTGTTGACGCCTTGTACCTTTCGGTCGGAATAAATATGCAAATTAGTATTCAACGAAATGAAAAAAATTCTACGATATTTCTTTGTAAAGTAATACAATTTACCAGCTTGAGACCAAGTTTGCTCATAAGTTTTCTGGCTTTTTTTTCACTGCGACTCTGCTTGGCCTTGGAAATTACATCCATGGGTAGACCGCTGACGTTACTTCCGGAAAAACCGACGGCGCCTCCCGCACCCGGTTCTTCCAATTCCGGGATTGAATCATCGGTATCGGAATCGGTACCGGATCCAGCGGCAGCAACCTCTACCTTGGTCGGCTCTGAGCTCGCAGCCTTGTCGAGTTCCGTCAATTCTGGCATTTTTCTGTATCTATAACAATGTCATTTTTCTTTTTTTTAATGCGGAAAAACAAAATCAATTTTGTTGGTTAATCATAATTTTTTTATTTTATCCAAAACTGAGAAACGAGTGCAAAAAACACGCATCACGCGGTCGTGCCATTTTTTTTTTTTTTCACCATCCATTAGCGCGGTTGGAGGCGATGGCGCCCAACAAAGCGAACCATCGATGTTGATTCTCTTTACGAATCCGATATGCGTACGAAAACGAATTTCGACCGCTCGCGATGTGATACGAGATAAGAGCGTATATGATTCAGAGATAACCCGGGGCGTTGGCAGATCAAAATTCATCGTTATTGGAAAAAGAAAAACTGAGTGCGGACCGCGAAGAAAGATTACACTCGCGGATCAACGATGACCGGAAAAATCGATTCTACCGGTGACAATACAGAAAAATGTCTCGCACTATTACCAGAATAAAGAGGTTTGATTGTCGCGTAATCATTTTTCATAAATATTATCGCCCGATACTCGACGATGCATCAGTAATATTCGGATTTACCTCGAACGATGTTTGCCGATGACCGAACACTATTCTTACGATGTAAACTCAGAGCAGTTCACAATCGTGCGTGATTCTCGTAGCCAGCTATGGTGAGGAGCTAAAACTCACGATTTTATGAACGCGCACAATTTTTAGGCACAGGAGACAAATCAGCTCGCTTCGTACGATTGCTCCATGAGAAATATAACAGGGGTCGGAGGGGGGTCGACGGGCGACCAAGTATATATAGCTTATCCCCACCACGCCGCCATCGACTCCCGTAATGGAACTATGAAAATACCGAAAATAACATTAGAAAAAAGCAAACAAAATTATACAATTAGAAAATCGTATAGGGTGGAATGACCAGTAAATGACCGTTTTCGTGAATTCCATATAAATTTTGATACATTCGCTACATTTCCTAGAATTTAATCAAACTTTAATGAACAAATCATTAAAAGAGCCGTTCCACGTTTTTATTAGTACATCAGTATCTCTGAAAGAAATGATTTCAACATGTTCATTTACTGGATTTGTCGTCTGCTTAGCTGTTCATTCATTGGTACCTTGACCCTACTACGATACAAGTGCGAAAAAGACTTTTTAACGAGTGTGAGGGTTGTAATCAGACGAGTTAGAAAAGTCTTTTCCTCACAAGTTTTGTTCAAAATTTTATGCTACGACGTGGGAAAGTCGAGTTTTATACACGCCAAGCGTGTGTAAAACGAGACTACGCACGGTGTGACATAAATTAAATTTTCTGAACATTTGGCTTATTATTGTAGATACCTAACGTTCTTGGTATCTTTGATATTGTCGATTCTTATTTTTCGTATTTACAAATTTCAAAGAAAAATGAAAAGGTGAATTAGAAAAAAATTCTCTCAATTTTCCTTCAAAACTATATATTTATTATTAACAGTGTGTTTTCGAAGAAACGGAAAATTCAATGTCTTTCAAGACCGCTGATCTAACTCCTAGTTAAGAAAAAACAAACGAAAAGAGAAGCTACAGTAGCTCACGAATCTAAAAAAATCAACGAGAAGCATTGAAAAGAATTACATAAAATTAGACAGTTGCTACATCACACACATTTGTACGGTCTTGTTCTTGCCAGGATAATAATTATCATTATGGTTGGCTATTGATTTAATATTAAATAGGAATAAATTAACGACAAACACTATTGCGATCGAAGTGACATAGTAAAAATTTTCACGAAATTAAATTGGCGAACGAATTGTGCCGATAACATTTTCTTTTATAAATAGATACACCTGTAAGCATTTGCAAAACTGTAAAAGTTTCTCACGTTTCAAGGTATATACAGTGTGTATGCTTATTTCTAACTTTCACATTTTAATACATTCGCCGAAATCCAATCATCACATTCTGCTCTACTTGAGAAAATCCTCCCTTCGTCTACGTCTACGAATGCAACGTTACTGACAAGATGGACGCAGTCTTGAGATAAATACAATATTTTTGTTTCTCTTTAAATCACAGTTCCAACTGATTACTTCATCTTTAACAGCCTAAACAATTTTACACATTTCCGATGTTTGTCAAAAATGTTGCTTTACCGATCTCACGATTGTACCGTGTATCCGTAATTTATCCGTAAATGGCAATTTAGTTTTTATTTTAAATTCACGAGAAATTAAAGAATTTTGTTAAATTATCGTATAGTAATTGAAACCTGGTCACCAATCGTTGCTATAATCGTACAAGAGTCGCTTTCGCGAGAACACATGAGTCTGTAACGGAGTGATATTGGAGTGAACGAAAGTAGCTTGGCCGTTCGTAAACTCGCTATTTCCAGTTAAAGCACCGGCATGAATTGGAATGGTTACGATTACAATTATGAATAATGTGTTGTATAAAATCCAAGCCACTGTCGGTAATGCTGTTTCTTTTTCGCCACAGAAAGGTCTCGCTTTTACATTATACATCACTTATTTGTTCGGAGATTCGTCTATCTCCATCTCCTCACCTTGCGTTTCTTCCTTTTCTTCCGTCACTTTCGTGGCTTCTTCGAATTTCCCAAGCTTCTCTACATCGAGAATCGGCTCTCTCAGTTTAATTGGACGAGTTGTTGAAAAAGTCATGGTGGGTGTCTTTTCAACGTCGGCAACTGTTCGCCTACGTTCTTCATCGGATGAGCTCTTCTCCTCGATTTCGCGAGTATTAACGTGGGAATCTTTTTCGGCGTCTGTCTCTGATTGTTCAGATGGCTTCTCGACTACTTCGATATCAGAATCTGAAATCAGTGCAAGTCACGTTGATCATCATAATATGTTGATGGTACACTGATCGGTTTATCTGATATTTATTTCAATCTCCGAGGTTTGAAGAATTTTAAGTAACATTGTTGAAATTATTTTTATGTCACTCCATGCGTAAAGTCTCGTTTTACACACGCTTCGCGTGCATAAAACTCAATTTTCCCACGTCGTAACATAAAATTTTGTACGAAGCTCGTGAGGAAAAGACTTTTTGAACTCGTGCGATTACAACCCTCGTCTTCGGCTCGTGTTGTAACCCTCACACTCGTCAAAAAGTCTTTTCCGCACTTGCATTGTAATATACTATTTCCTAACTCCATGCGCAAAATTCGATTTTGCGCACGCATTTGAATGCGCAAAATAGTACATTCCCGCATTAGTGCGCAAAATGAAATGTACTATTTTGCGCACAGAGTTAGGAAAAATAGTATACGCAACACGTGCGCCGCATAGGTGTATTCCGCTCTCGTCTATTGTCGATTGACTATTGACAAACTCGACTCGTGCGGGAATCACCTATTTTGCGCACTTGTTGCGTAATGTACTATTACGTCTTCGGTAATTACATATAGTTTTCATACTTGGTCTACGACGTGCAGGACGGACTTCCGACATGCAGTTTGGCAAGAATTCGAGTGGGTCATAAGGTTTTAATTGATACATTGTTCTACGTCGTTTTTTGAGATCGATTGATTTTTGTCTGGGGGTTTGGATGGAAAATGAAATCTTGGATTCTTCGTTCGATTTGTTAATACAAATCGGCGTTTCGATTTGATGAGACAGAGGATTATTCGGGAATTCGAAAATTCTTTGTACTGGAATAAAAATGAAAACCGATTTCTCAAAGCCCATACGCGAAAGATCGAACCGGTCGTTATCCGGTTATTCGTACCTGAACTCGAAGAAGACCCGGACAACGTGTCAAGTTCGGAAAGTTTGGGTGACTGCAGACTAGATGACAAAGGCGAACTTGGATCGTGTTCCAATTTCGGAGCCGAAGGCTTTTGTTTTCTCGCTGCATTCCAAAAGTTGCAGTAACAGCATCGAAAACCAAAATACTCAAATTCCTCCTTGAGTGCCATTCCGTTATGAGAATCGCATACTTGACAAATCAGAGCATAGCGATTCGACGGTCCATCACCGACGAGATATTCGACCAAACGATCCAGATAACTTCTCTGTTGCGGAAGTATCGGACGCGGCAGTGGCGATCCTAACACAGATATAGATTTTACAGTAATTTGTAATAAGTTGTTTGCCGTTTTTTAATAGTCAGTACAGCGAGCGAACGTTAGTCGTTACAAAAAAAGTGTGTGAGTATGAGTACTAACGAGGACCGATAGTCGAGGAGTTTAGCGATCTCGCACCCGTCTGATAGGGTGTTTGAGGTTGCGGCGTGCGAGCGGGAGCAAGACCAACCGGCACGACACCGGAATTACCGAGCCTACCGGACTGCATATTCGCCGAAGGATTCGAGACTGTAAGAGCGCGTCGTCGCAATTCGCTTGCTCCTGGCAAAGGTGCGACGATCGCCTGCGGTGTGCTAGGACGCCGTGGACTATCCGAAGCTGCAGGCTTGTACGTCTGTTAAAATTAATGAAAGTTGTGTGACGTGTATGAAAGATATATGACAAGAAAGTAATAATCGTATACTTCCTCGAAGTATGAAATCCTATGAAAGTCACGTGAAAATACGAACCTGCGGTGAAAGCTGCAATGTAATGAAAATGTCGCCATTACATAAATATATGAATATTTCGTAATCAGTTGCGCGATATTGATAAAAGATTGAAAATACATACGGGCGTCATTCTCAGCTGATCAGGTGCGAATTTCAAGAGAATTTCTTTCGCCTTCTTGTACGTTTCCGTTTCCGTTACATCATCCAATATCTTTTTCTTCTCCTTTTGCATTATGCTGAGTTTATCCTGATTCCGCGATATTTTGCGATTGTAGTACCAAGTCACCATTCTCTTTGTTAATATTATTCTGAAATCGAGTGTATCGAGAGTTAAACGACGTTGCTCCTCGAGATGCTAACGCATATTACTTACAGCGGTGGAAAAATGAGCAGAGGAGTTATGTAGAAGAACCGGTCACGCAGAGACGCCGGGAAAAAGTAAAAGTAGAAGACTAGGGCCGCGATGATGTAGACAACGACGCTGTAGATTATCAGCCTGCCGACAATCTTCTTGTGTCTCTGTTCCGTTGTCTGCCCATAACGCTGTATTTCGTTTATCTTCTGCTCATTGAAAACAAAAAAAAACATCTAGTCGATACGACGCTCCAAATCCTGGATCAAAAACAAATTCTTATGTTTTTTTTTTTCTTACCGTATCAAGATCTTCCAAGACCTGAATAGTTGTTTTCTTTTTCTGAAAAGAATCGAATAATATAAAAAGACGGAGACTTGCAGGGTTTGTCCCTGCCGTTATAAAATTCTATTGTGCCGTATGAACTCTGGTAACTCCGAATATGTTTGCATGATAATTAAGCATTACAAAAGCGGAACTCGCATCATGATTCGAATATTTAATAGCCACACTAAAAAGTCTGATATAGACTCGAGATGATCGTGTATACAGAATTACCTTTTACGCATCAAACTCTAAATGACTCATCGCTTTCAATGATAAAGCATTATTAAATCTGTTTTTATATGTAGAATGAAGTAGACATTCGAACGGGACATTAAAAGTAGAATTAGCAAAGCAATGCATCATTGCGCAAAATTAAGATTTGCATAATAAATCCCATACGTGTCAAATCTCTAAACATCCAAAAACATTAGAGGAAAACAAATATACATGTATATAGATATAAAGGATAGAATAAAAACA
>JABMBT010101318.1:0-10312 GCA_018906895.1 Odontocolon sp. PSUC_FEM 10030002
TTTTATATTAAAATTTCAAACTAAAAGTAAAATTTCTTTTTTTTTTTGACCACGTTGAATTTTCTACACAACATGTTTTTAATGAAAAATGACGTTGCTGGACCGAAAATTGTAGTGAAATATTGTATCAACAATCTGTTTCGAAAATTCGCAACTCTCGTGAACCAGCCATTAGGAGTGAAAAGGTTAATTGCTAGAGAACCTTTAGCAGCGTCTGTAATACAGTTACCATTTCCGTGAAAGCTCAAAATGCATACTTCAGCCGAAACAAAATTCGATAGACGAAACGCCGAAAAAGTGACGAGTGGGAAGAGTGGACTGAGAAAGAAATGTCAAACGGTAGAGAAATAGCTCACGTCGAGGTTCGAGCGTTGAGTGCACGAGAAATAAAGCAAGTAAATTTTGTGACAGCATCGGAGCGCGAAACTCGAAAACCGAGAGAGAGAGAAACCTTTGCCCCGGGTTCCCTGATGCTCGGTTCCCAACGTTATCTATATCGATGCTGCACCTATGCTATAACTCAATAGTTATACGCACTCATACAAATGTTTCGTGTATATGTCGTTACATATACGTGTATAGAGTACACGAGTGATAGGTAGGCTTGACGGAATAGCGTCGAGCGGCATGACGTAGAGCTCGGCTGGCAATACAGCTATATCGCGGAGAATAATAATCTACATGGCCACATCAAAGCCACGATGGGACGGGCTTGAGGGCTTCTCACCGCCACCCATCACCGACAGACCGGGTATACTCTGAGGCTGCCATGGAAAATGACGGCGTAACTGAAGCTAAGTGTTTCAGTCCGCGGTTATCCATGCAGAAACGCTTTACCCATACCTAATTGTCCTAAATTTAACAGATCCAAAGACCCGCGTCTGACCATTGCGACAGAGGTTACATGTATAACGAACGTCTTGTACGCATGAAAGCGTTGTGAACAAAAGTTGGACCAAACGAATAGAAAAATATCAAAGAAATTACACTATAACTGTTTTAGACATAAAAGATTGAACAAAAATGTATGATGTGATTATAAATTTCACTTTTTCTTAGTGCATGAATTTCGTCTTGAAACAGTCGACCACTAGTCTCTTTATAGTGTGAACGATGAATGTTTGATCGTTACACGAGTAAGGATGTAATTCACGTGGATTTAGCGGTTAGTAAGATAATACACGTAGGTCGGAAACTTGCTAAGGAAATGTTTATTTTAAAAGGAGTTCTAAGGACTAAGTGGAATGCCGAAATTCGCGGACGCGACGTATGTTGGTGAACAAGGTACAGTAGCGGCCTCGAGTCAAGTCGTTGAACTGACGGGGTTGGTTCGTATCGTTGTGAACGATCCTTGAAGTCGCGAGGGGTTGTATCGACATGCTTGGGAATTGGAGCTCCTAGGGCACCTGATACTAAAGTATGCATGAGCAGAGACTGTTTTGTATCGGTACACGCAGTGTATGTAGGTAGTTATAGAGGCATGGGCGAGGTCGAGGGAGCGTGCGGGTAAGCTACTTGGTACAGCTAGATTGTGCTGGTCTTGTTGCACTTGGATGGTCCAACAGCAGGCGTTTGATTACCGAGAAACACGGATCTCGTACGAACGAGACAGGATGATGGTACTGGTCTGTCGACGGAGCAAAGAGCCAGCTCGCTTCGGCAAATATCTCGGCTGCCTCATCTATTGAAAATCTCCCATTGAATTTCTCAGATTCCTAGAATTCCAATGAATCGTTGTACGTTTCGATCGAATATGTGAGCCAACGAAAATTCCAGTAGATAGGTATAACACTCGAATAATACGAGATATTTTTGCTCCAATACTTATTGCTTGGGTGTATGTAACTCCGTATGCGAGTGTACGTGAGTGTGAGTGCGGTGACGGGTATAAGTAAAGGCGTTTGCTGAGATTGAAGAAGAGAAAGAGAGATTGCTGGTATATATTGTCCGGAAGCGATTGTAGCTAGGCCATTCTATGTACAACTCTCTAAACGGAGCGGTAACCTTTAATGTACGAGTCGTGTACCGAAGGGAAGCTCCCTCGCTAGTTTCGTGACGTATAAGAAAGTTCAGTGATACGAAGCGGCCGCGGCGTCACGTGCAGCGAACTTGCAACGAACCCGTGCTTTTCTCTCTACTGTACCTATCTATATCTTTTGACCGCATACTCTTCCACCTATAGCGTATATATGTATACCATACCCTTTTGGTACTTCCAACGACTTTGCTAACTCGAGTGAAAATCCAATCTGTCTCACGTCGATCCATCAACAGCGAGATAACACTTATTTATTTGTAACACTTTTTTTTTTAATATAAAAGTGGACGCTTCTTGGGTTCATCTTGTAGCATAACTGAAAGAGTGTCGTTCACAATGTCTCGATCAGACCTCGGATTAATGTACTTGGCTTCGAGCAACGCCAGGACAGGGAAGGGGGATTGTTCATTAAATGATAATTCTGACGGTCGTTGAAGCATCCTTCGGGTGCACTTTGCCAGTATCTCGGGAGAGGGGAGGGACGAAAGATTGGAACGGCGAGAAGCTCCGCAGGAGCAAGCATCTTCAACAGCACGTATGTGCCACTTACCTCCTCGTCTTCTCTAACCCTTGGACCTTAACGACTCTTCAGGACAGTATATCACTGTCCCATCGGCCTCGTGTAACGATTATTAACGAGTCACAGCCTTTCTCCTTTCCCCCACGTTCATTCTTTATCGCAGCTCATAGGGGACTTGCCTCAAAGTTCAATAAAAATATTCCTATCGATCTTTCTCTATTGACCTTAACTCGAAATTACTATATGACAGATGACAATTTTTTTGCGTTATCCCACATTTTTCTTTATCCGTATCAGTGATACGTCAAACAAGATTTTATCACATTCTCAACTTCATACAGTACAGCATTTTAATAATAACAGCTTCAAGTTAATTCGAAATTAAATCACAAAGTAAAGTTATTGGGATGGACGAATTTTTTCTTCGTGCAATTGTTGGAATAAAGGAGTTAACGATTCATCTATGTAGAGATTGGAGTCGTAACGCTGTCTATGTGTGTAACTGATACATGCATAACTAACTCATGTGGAAGGAAAGTCAGCTAGCTTTTAACGATTAGCTGGGCGCTGGTAACGCGCTTCTATCGCGGTTCGCCTCGAACCCTTCTGGGGATAGTTGCGATACGAGTGCGGAACAGAGAACGCAGTGATTAACTGCCACGTGCTCTTCACCCGGCACATTTCCATGGTACGTCGTCAACTGTGCGCGCATACTCTCCTCGTCGTCATAAAGATTGTAACGATCGAGCTTGAACGGTCCGCTTGACCTTATCCGTGTTTCTGAGAGCTCCAACAAACCGGCTAATCTAACTGCCGTGCATGTAATTACATATTATAGCTTGTGCACCCCCTTTAGCCGCAGTGAAATAATGTTGCTAATTGCGATCCAAAATGCCTCGTCGACAAGGTTATAACAAAAAGCGTTTGCGGTTGCGGTCAGAGAGTATCTAGTTGCTCGGAACTTTCGTAACATACGTCAAAGCTCGTGTATTTCTCGACATGTGAAATAGATTGGCGAACCAGCACGGATGTTGGCAAGAGAAAGGGATGGATACCGGGGGACACAAGTTAGAGACGTAACCGCGAATTGCTATCAGCTCTTACGGTTCCGCATACATAATATCGCGCGACTACACGGTTACAAACTCCGTATAAGTTATACATCTCTCTCCATCCCGCATTCTTCTCCACTTTCACTTGGTCAACGCTTAAATAACGAGAGAAGGATTCCGTGTACCTGGTGGAGGGTGAATTTTCGAGGCATCGCTTCCATAAATTATGTGTGGTCTGACTGTCCGACGTTAATAAGTGAACAGGTCGTCGTTTAAACCTTTTTTCGGTTAACCAACCACTCTAAAGCCTGGATGGTTCTCAATATGTTAAATTTAGGCTTCTAACTATAGTTACATAGTTTCTGAACAGCTCGGACTGGACGTAAACAAATTTTCACACGGAAGACCCGAAATACGTATCTACAGTTTGCGGAGCTGTGTTGAGCTAGGTTGAACCGCAGGTGTACGAGTTGTTCGATCTTACCGAGGCATCGCACGGACCAACAGAAACGCGCCTCCTTTCAAGAGACAGCTCTAATGTTGGCGCATCCAGAAGCACCGCGATTTCTCACTCTTATCTTATCAGACCGCTCCTCTCTTTCCAACCCCAAGCTCCTTCCGCCGTTCCCTTCACGGGCGGCATAGCAGCTTCGCTCCGCGGCTCACACGATTCACGAAAGCTCACCGCCGACGGCGGCAACCAGCCAACGAAATAACCGTTCCGCCAGCTTCTGATCCATGCCCTCGTTACCCTGGGGTAACTCACCCGCCTCGCCAATTCCCGTGCCTTTCGCGTATAACTTAAATTGCCTGTAGGGTCCTCGAGGATTCGATCCCGAACACTTTCCTCGCACTCGGTTCGGCTCTCGAAATATTTTAGGTGGACCTTGGATCCCGTGCCCTTGGATTTCTAGTCGAAGGTCGTAAGTTCAATTTGTCGAATAATTGAAATTCTATTCGATCGGTTGAATGAGATTGATAGCTTTGCCTGTAAAATTAAAATCAAGGAACTTGAGAATACTCGAAAACGCGGTAAACTTCAATCTTGTTTTGAGTTACGATACCGAATTGGCAGACAATAATACGGAGGGTACGAAGAACGAACCGGTGAGAAGAGCAAGAGAAGTGCTGAGAGTTTCGATTCAACGTGCTACGACCTCTTGAGGTGGAGAGGGTAGTCTGGAGTAAGAGGCCGTAGCTGCAAGTTCCCTCGTAAATTCGATATTCAAAACAGCAAGTGAACAATGCCCACCTTCGACATGTCGGGAGCGCTTGGCGAGCAAGCACTTCTAGCGCTGCATGTATGCATCGTCTCTTGATAAATTATATAGCGGGACAAATGAATTAGCGATTGGCTGCGAGTTTCCCTTTAACAGCCACCCTGATTCTAGCTCGGTGTTATCGAAGCGGGTTAATTACCTTTGCGTCTTAATTACATAGTCTATTTAATTTTTTTTACGATCACGTCATAAACATCAACTTGTTTAATCTAGCCACAAATAGCCTTGCCCGTTACGTTGTTAGTCGAACTACATAATTCCATTGCCACGTTAACTGATCGCGGATCAAACGAACGAAATGTATTGTTGAATTAGCGAACAAACGTGTGACGGGAATGACGGAATTCTCCATCGGGAGAGGAAATAAGCAGGATAGGGGAAAGCGCGTTTTCATTCCTTGTTTATCGTCAGAGTTTCTCGTTTCTCGCATGCTCGAAATTTAATTTCTCATTTTGGTGAATTAAAATTCAAACGATCGTACGATTGACTTAATTTGCATACCGCAACTGCTATTTATGAAGGCGCGAAACTGTCTGTAGAGAGCAAGTCGGCTGACTCGAAACCTCGGCAGTCCTCCATAAAAATGAAAATGGACGGTTGCTCGACCGAATGATCCACCCTGCGGGTTTATATCGTGCGTGAGTACCGAGAGAATTTTCATTTTCGTTTTTCCGAACAAACCGACGAATACGACGATAAACGGAACGCCGGAGTTTGATAGGATCGAGGTGTGCGCGTGGTAAATTGCTATCGAAATTTTTCAATGCTATATAGTCGAGCACGTTTCGGTAGAAAGCTGGATTGATAAGGCAGGACATATTGACAAAAAAAAAGTGGACGATTTCATTTTCAACTTTTCTTTTCTATTAAAAAATATGGTTGTGTGTTCTGCAAAATTGAACCACGACTATATATTTTTCGCGTCGGAAAAACGTGTTCTGGAGATTAAGTCAAACGGATTATGAACGATGTTAACGCGAGCGTAAGTGGATATTAAGATGAAAACTAGTATGAGAATAGCGGAAGGTAGTATAAACGGAGATGAAGAGGGAGAGTTCGGATGCTGGGTAAAGAAGCGAGCCAGTCTGCCAGTCGGACGAAGTGAAGAGGAATCGTTCAATTAGAAAGCCGGAAGTTCGTTCGATGCCGGGAATTCAATTTCCTCCCTCTTTTATCATTTCGAGCTTTCTCAATTTCTGCGCTTTACCTTATCAGCTTCTTTCGTTCTTTGTATCCTTCATCCTCGTCCCTTCAGACTTCTTCTCTTCCCGCGATTCCCGTTTATTCTCAAGATCAGAGCTATTTTTCAGCCTTTCCAAATCTTGATTCCTCTCGCTTCCGTTCATTTAGCCACGCTTTCGTGACTCTACCTCGAGACTGCATCGTCTCTTGGCTTTCCATCAGCCCCACACAAATTCGTTTCAACGCCCTATCGTTAGTGCATTCGCGAGACCTTCACGAGGAGAAGAAGCGAGGTAATACAGAGTGTAAAGCAAAGTGAGGCAAGGGTGGAGGCAAACAGGAATATATAGAAAAGCTCTAAGGCTCGAAACAAAAGATTACGCGCTCAGTCTTCCACGCTTTAAGCGTTCGTCTACATTATGTAAACGGCTTTCCTTGAGAATTAGCTTATCACACGGAATTAGAAGTCCCTACCATTCTCGTCGTCTTTATATCGAGCTCCTGGAAGAGCGTGAGATGAAAAATAAAAGAAAAATAAAAAGAAAGAAGAAGAAATCGTATAGAAAGAAATTTCTCGTTTTTGGGGATCAGAAAGGAGCGGGTATACTTTATGGCGAGTCGAGACGCAGCGAGGTCGGTATTAGCGACGCGACTGCTTCTTGGTTCGCATCAATCATCGGAGTTTAGAGTCGGACACGTAATTTCCGGGGCGTGGATTCGTTCGACGTACGGTCGCAGGTTCGGGTCGCCGGTCGCTCGATTGCTCAGCCAAGGTTATTCGCCCGAAGCGCCTTGCGCAATTCGTCATATGATTTACGAGCCCGCTGACTCTTCGGCTTAATAGGTATGCCCGATATATTGGCTTTGGGTTTCGATCCTTGCTTCCCTGAAAATACCGTACGGATTCCTACGTAACGAAGCCTCTCGACTTCCGGTAGCTTTTATGTAGGCCGAGAGGTCAACGACGAAGTTGTCAACCGCACCGATAACATGACTGCTTCGATACACTTGAAATGAATCTGAAAGCCCACTGTTCAAAGACAGTCAAGTAGAGAGAGGCTGCTCGGCTGACGCGATGATACAGAGAGCCCTTGAAATTGACTCGCGCCACTTTGCCATCATCGAACGCGGCTTCTTTGTTTTTACTCTTCTCTTTGGAACCTTTGACCGGAAAGACCCTGTTCTCATATTCTCGTCACATTCCAGGACTAGGCCAACTGTAAAGAGAAATCGATGTAAATATGAACAGGTCTGGAAATGGATCAATCGATGAAAATTGGATCGATTGATTTTTCTTTGCCAAGTGAAATTTCAAGTTTCTGCAAAAGTGTTTCGTTTCGTTCGATAACTTGGTGGAAGAAAGTGAAAGGGGACGAAGGTGCGCGTCAGGGTTCGCACTTGGGAATAGAATCAGAACCTCCGGTTCCTTTTGCTAGTTGGGGATAGCTATATATATATATATATAGGACAGCGGAATACTCGCAGGGAAGAGTTTGCGGTGGGGGATGAAGCAGGTAAAGCGCCAAGTATAGGCGGCTACGAGTCGTTCCCTCGTTACCACGGGAAATGATTATTCACCTCGGTGGAGCTCGGTTTGACGTTGAAGGAACGATTCTACTTAAAGACGGGGCACGTGTAAGCGCGAGGTACGATGCTTCTGTAGCCTGCCGAGGGCGCTACTCGAAACCGCTCGAGTACTCGAGAACTTGAGAACTCGACGACTCGAAAACTCGAGAGTAATCTCCTACCTGGCCAGGCCCCGGGGCCTGATCGCGACCGCTTTCCTTCACATTATATATCTTGTCGTGGTTTCACCCAACGATGCGACGCGTTGACTCTTCGTGTGTGGAATTTGGTATATACGTGGGAAAGCTATAAATTTCTGCCCTCCACGTCGTACAAACTTTTCCCCGTTAGAAATACCTAAAACAATTACAGTTTCATTACAACGATGTAAAAATCAGTTATAATAAAAAAGGAAACAGTCTTTCACTCGAGGGATTTTTCAGAAAACAAATTTACCAACGGATTAACACATTTGTTAAATCTGTGATCTATACAGCGTTGGGACAGGTACTGTGTGAACGTGTCGTAAAAGAAAGAACAATAAAAAAATGGTAATTCAGCGAAGCCGTCAGCCTACACGGTAGCATTTAGCTCAAACCCCACAACAACCTCAAGTGTCTAGAAGGTAGGTAAAGGAAGAACCTTTGCTGACACGAGAGGTCTTGATCGACTCGAGCACGAGTCTGCCGGGTCGTTGCTTCCTCGCGCTTCCTTGCTTCCTCATTCGCTCGAGTATATCGGCCAGCCGGGTAACCCGTCAGTCTCTTTCTACTTGGGTCGAGAGAGAAATACGAACGAGAAGGGAGAAGCGAACGATTTACCGAGGTGGCAGGTGGCTGTTGCCGGCGGCGCCTCCGGCGACTCTCACCAAGCACAGTCCGTAGTTTACATGCCCCTTCTCACCGTTTCTCCTACACCGAGCTTTCCGTGGATGGACGACGTGCGGTCTCGCGCCTCGTACCTCGTCCTCGGCCTTCACCAGCTGCCCAGTTGCAAAATACACTATTCCGCTATGCATCGCAAGACTAAACTGACTACCGCGATATAAACCAATCCGTACAGCTGCAACTCCAACGCCAGTGGTCCAGTCATTCGGTTCGTCTCGGCTATAAATCTACAGAAATCACAAACAACCAGAGAACAAGCTCGTTCTTCCGAAGCAATCCCGACCTTTGCTAACCGACACTTGCTGCTCTCAGCGATTTTACTCGTTGTGGACGAGATACAACGACATACATATACACGAGAGAAAGCGATAACTAAACAAGACTTGGCTTTATTAGTCGGTTCGGGTACCGGTCTCTCTCGAGTAACCCATATCGTAACATTCACCTATAGCTATTATTTAGCCGAGTTGGTACAACGCGTTATAAGATCGATACATTCGCCTAGGTCTCACTCTGCACTCCGCAGGCGAACTATCGCTCTGGTTCTACGTACCTTCCCTTATTGAGGTTCGTACATGTAAGAACGACCCAAATGGCTTTTCGAGACTGCGTGCCACGACATAGTAACAACAGGACGTTGTGGTAGATGGAATTATACATACCGCCGCTGGTTTCCGTCGTCTCACGTTTCTCGGTCTCCGGAGACTCCCAGCATTTCCAGCTTCCTTATCCAACGTATATAGAGAAGCTTGTATTCGTCTAGCCAACGGCATTGGCAACCCCAGCGTTATAAACTAGTTTGAACCATTTGCGACGAGTAACAACGTTAGTCACGGTACGTGTCTCGTGCCACGTTGCACTCCACGCAGTTCGAAATCCTTCCGCGACGTTGGTTTGCTATGCGCAGCTTTGAGAGCGCGGATTTGCCTTCGGATCAACTCGGACTGCGGTCTCCCTCTATATATCTTCTCTCTTCCTCCTGTAGAATAGAGGTACGTACATGGAATGTTCAACATCCTAACATACCCTACGGTTGAGTTTCTCGAACAAACGGATGCAGTGGCTCAATTAAATTCAGCTACAACGCGATACTTTGAATGTTTGATGTAAATTCGTGTGTATATAGATATATAGATATCGGGTAAAAGTATATCGGAGATCGAGAGAGAACAGTCCTTTGATAAGCCCTCCGATAAAAGGTTCGACACTCGAAGAGTTAAAACATTCGAGTATTTAAGGGCCGATGTCTTAACAATATTATCGCGAACGGTTTTGAGGATCTTCAACCGTCGCTCGAAGGGGCTTTTTAATGAGCAGCTACTTGTGCTTTTACAAGATTTCTTGCTACCGCAGCCTCTTCAGATACACTCAGGCGCATTCATCTCCTCTGGTTTTGTGTCAGAGATTTTCATAAATGTTTGATAATGAATTTTTGAGCTTGATTTTACGAGGGTCGATCGAACGCGAGAGATTTTTATTGATAAAATCGATCTCATTGCGGTTTACGAATTATAGTTTAGTTATCGATTTTAACGCGATTTTGTCGAGTAAATTTTTGACCGTGAACGCGAATATCTCTCGCCGCGTATCTCGATGACATTTTCCACGGATTGTGGTACGCGGGGAGAAACATTGTGTGTATCGATTCTGGAAGCTCCGGCGGGTTTTACTATCCCGCAGTCGCGCGTCGACCCTCTGTACGTCTCGCTTTGCTTCTCTCTCGCCCGGAGATTCCATTTGCGATATAGATATACACATGTATATAGTTATATACATATAGCTATATA
>JABMBT010101429.1:0-10310 GCA_018906895.1 Odontocolon sp. PSUC_FEM 10030002
GTCTTATCCTACTCAACTTAATCTGACTTAAACTAACGTTCGTTCTCGCTCAAAGCTACGCACTCGCACGTACGTTCGTTCGTTATCGTTCCCGTACTCGTTTTCTAACTCTAATTTTACGTCCGTTCGCTCACGTTCTCGATCACGTACTCTCGATTTTCGCAAATCATTCGCTCTCTTGCTCCGATTTCCATTCTCTCTCGCTCAGGTCGCGCTTCGGTCGCGCGCTCTGCCGTCCGTGAAATCTTGTCGCTAACACGGCTAAGACCGAGGAACCCTGCGAGCACTTGACGACGAAACTCGAACGTTGGGAATAAAATAAAATGCTAATTTCGAGATTTAACATTCGTCACGAGCGCGGGCCCGGGTGCGGCTATTTCACTGCGAGCCAATTTTTAGCCGGTCCCTCCGGTCGAATACTTCCCCGTGCACGAGACAGAATTTCACCGTCGAAAAGTCCTAAAAAAAATGTTGAAACATTGTTTTTCCTCTGATGTCTATAAATTTCTATCAGGATTTTTGTTTTACACGGAATGTCGTTTAATGTCTCGTAGAATGGTAGAATGACATAAACAAGAGAAGGGTGATAAAATTATATGGCGTTAACGAGGCACTTGGAAGCAATTAACTCAGCTGGAGAACTTCTCCCGGAGTGGGAAACTCGCTGTGTCGTATTGTAAGTCTACACGCTGCTATTATGAGGGTTGTGTCTTGTCTTGGTCTTCTTTCAGACCGGAGGGATTCAAAACGGGGACAAGAACGACCAGGGAACCCAGGAACAACGAGGGTATAATTAATTAACGCGTCGTTTCGCATTCAATTTAGGGAGAGAGTGTAAACGAGTTGAATCCGCGGATCTCACCCTCTCGTCATTTAGCTACGTTACTCGAAAACCAGAAGCAGAACGTAGCACAGATCCTTCCGCTGCTGCTGCTGCTGCTGCTGTTGCTGCCGGTAGCATCAACCTGTTGCTGAAAACGAGAGTGTGCGGAAAAGTCAGAGTTGGTGTTGGTCGTGGTGTTGGTTTGCTTTCCAGGGGGTTGGTTGATAAAACCGGAGGGTCGGAGGTCGCGGCATCGTGCTTCGCTATGTCCACGGTGATGCTGTGCCCGAGAGCTGGCAATTAAGCCATCAACCCCTTAATGAATGAAGTCGATGCGGGCCGAGCTGTAGGGGCTTGCCTCGCGCCCTCCAACCCCATTAGCTAACTAACCCCGAGTTATTTGCATGTCTAGCCAACGAAGCTCGAGCCCCGAGCATAGTAAGAGGGAGGGCCGTGATTCGCTCGAGACAATTATGAGACTTTACTGCCAGGTGCTTAAAGGCTTAAAGCCGCGAAGCCCTTAAAGAAGACACAGACCAACGCGGAACTCCTACCATGACCAATCATTTCCGTTTTAAATTTAAGAACAAGGCAAATTAATGAATTTAAAGCACGCGTTATTAAGAATTAAGCCATTCTTATGATATTCCGGAAACGACACAAATAAAAATCACCCACGCAAAACAACACATCGAAATTCAATATCGTCGTGGCATATTTAGATAGAATTTCTTTAAATGAAACCATACATATAGTTTTTTAATAATAGTGGATTATGATATCAAACTTAACTATGTGACGACCAAATTTATTGAATTAACTACACAGTAACTAAGTCCAACGACTTCCTGACATATCCAGGTTTATTACGTCTAATCCGATCGATCTTAGTTGTGTGTAGAGTCCGTGCGATTGGCTCTAACTGACTATAGTATTATTACACTATCATCCGTGCTGCAGTACTGTATAAAGCAGTGCAGAACGACGAATTAGAGGTGGAGGAGGGGGACAACGACGACGACGACGACGACGTCGACGATGAGACGGGACATACGCGCATTTACAACAAGAGTAATATATAGGTGACGGGCCGTTTCCGCTCGGGGGTTAAGGAGCGTTTAATTAGTACAAGTTGCTTGTACGAGTTGAATAGCTCTCGTTCTCATCGCACACGATCTCGCACCCTTCGTTCGTCCATCTATCTCATCCGTTTTCTTCTCCCTCCCCTCCCATATCCCGGTCACTCGTTCTGTCAGAGAACTCGAACGATTCGGTCGATGGATCCGGGCGGCGTGAAAGACCGATGAGATAGTCAAGCTTCTTGACCACGTTGGTTTAGCGGCTCCTCTATCTCATTCAGAGATCTCGGACACAAGTGTGCCTCGTACTTATTTCATCGAACAAATCCTCACATTAATTTAAACGCAATTATTTTTTTTCCTGTATTCTTAGCGGTTTTTTTTTTTGGTACATATAGATTGAACGATTTGTTGACTTTCGCTGTATATTAAATTGTATAGAGTTCAAATTGTAAAACATAAGTGATGGGTTACAAAGCTGATGGAAACGAAAGGGTAACGTTAATCCCACAAGTACTCTATGTTAACGAACATATATAGGATGTGTGTATATATATATACAGGTAGCAGCAGAAAGTGGTATTATAGCGTTAGGTTTGCACGAGCCGAGTGCGAACGATCGCGTGCCAGCACGCACTTTGTCCCTCTGTAACTCTTCATGCCTTATCCAGTCCTTAGCGCGGAAACGCTAATTCGTTGATTACCCTAATGACTGTCAGCCGCAGTGCGTGGTCCCTGAGACACCAATCGGGAGTTGGGGAAGATTGAAAAAAAAGGATTAAGGTAAAACTGGAAAAAAAATGTCGAATAAATTTGTTAAACATGAGCGCAAATATAACAAATTCTCTTGGGTACTTTCGTGAAATCTTAACAAGGATTTCAACTGTGAGTTGCTAAGCTGGAAAACGATCCAACAACTCGAGCTTGGCGTTCTCACGATAGACACGCAGAGGAAGCCGACGAGGTTCGAGGTCTCGTTTGTAGACGATAGTAATTGGAGCGGGCCGATAATGGCTGGCCTAATATCGCCCGGGGACACGCCTGTTACAGTTTCGAATACCTCAGTGGACGATCAAAAAATTCTCCAAACGCGCTAGCACATTCGTTTTATGAAACATTGTAGCGTGAATTGGTACATTGGATTCTAGGAAACTCGAGAAAAAAATATTAAAGCAGCGTATTTGGGAGCACTGGGGTCATCGATTGATCGTACCCTATCATTTGCTCCTTTAGAAAAAAATAAATCTTTGTAGAGTCCTCAAAGAGAAGGATAATTGGCATTCTCGAATCATTGATTAGAAATTTGTATCGAACGAAAAAATATCTGTTGCCAATATAATTTAGTCAAAGTCACAGAAATAATTCATTAAATCCAGGATAACTTATAATTTATCAGCAATTAGAATTTAGGGTCACATATGATTTTATCGTTAACTGCTGAGATACTTGGAATGAAAGCTGTAAAGTTACGTGAATTCGGAACTGACAGACTAATCCAACGAGGTGAAGCATCGGAGTTAGTTGGTTATTCGTCCAAGCCTGCTTGTTCGTTCGTAACAACGACGACGAATATAAATTAGATGATACCGCGTACCTAGCCTGCCACCCCCGCCTATACTCTATTATATCTTCGATAGGGTTTCTTAATCCCTCTCGCAACACTCACGCCCTAGTTTTCCGGTTCTTCTTTCACGACGACAACCCCCCTCCCCCAACCCCGATAGCCTACACTCGTTAATTACTCTTATCACGTGCTCGAGGTGTCGCGGACTATCACGATGAATTTGCGGCTACTAATTCAGTTGAGCAGAGCTCTATTGGAAATTTCGAACATCGTTGACGAGAGACCAGCTCAGAGGCCGTTAGGAAGACCCTGCTGTGCTTACTCTCGCAGGGTGAACGCTATAATTATTGGCAGTTCATGCTTAATAACCTGTGAAACATCCGCTTCTTAAAAGTTCATGTGTCAGAATATATTATTGCAATATCGAAATGCGAGTTTTGTATTAATGGCATTGTATTCGCGCTGTGATTGGTCGGTTCAGAGCTTGGGATATCTCGAAAGTCGACGAGAGTTTGACAGTTGGTGACAGTTGGTGACACAGCGCGGTTGTTTATAAAAATCGAAAATTTGCCAAAATTTCACTATTTTCCATTTTAAACATCTATCCCTTCAGATTTTGAGGAAATCTCTATGTTATTCGCAATCAGAAGAAAATCTCTGAAAACATTCTAAACAAGTAGATTTTTGTTTACTGTCCAAGATTCTGACCACTTGGAAGGGTCATTTTTTTTTACACCTTTAGAATCGTGTTTGGAGTATTTTTTTATTGGAAATATCACAGAGATTTTACCGAAATCCAATTAGGTGGTTGAGAAACGTCGGAAAGATTGCTTTCTTTTTTTTCACTTTTTTCGACGTTTCGTTATCATTAATTAATATTCCAACGAAAAATCCAAAAAAGCTTACCGTGCACGGTAATTTATGCTCATGCGTTCTAACTCATTCTTAATTGTTTACGCATTAATCGTAATACAATTGAACGACCCTTCAAATCAACTTTCTTATTTTCTTCCAATTTCGATGATATCAAAGTATTTCATTTATGTATTTCTTGTTTATCGAGCATATCGAAGACACTAGCGTACCAGGCGCGGTCCCAACGAGCTCTTCCAACGGAATCGATTATCGAGCGAATCGTCGAGCACCAACGAAAACGACTTTTTATATCGTGTAGACGACTCGCGACTTCGAGACGAAACGAGCAAAGTGTTTCGATATCTTTTCTATAACTCGACAAGAAGCCGTGGCGTAAGATAGAAGGACTGGCAAAGGGGAGCATTGTAAATATTAATGCGGTGCACAAGCTGCTGATGGGCAAAGGAAAATATTTGAATAATAATTACGAGCAGCACCCCTCGTTACGTCGAGCGTAGGACGTATAATAAAAAGATCTTGGCGAGAGACTTTCGTACACTCAACAAGGTAAAGGATAAGAAGAAAGATGGAATCGGCAGAGGGGAAAGGAGCAGAAAGAATAAGGATGAAAGACGGGAATTCGAGGTCTCGGGGAATTTTCTAATTAGAAGGATATCGCGAGGGTGTACGAGGGAGCGAGGAAAAAAAAACGTTAACAAACAATGAGAAGCCAGGCACCTCGGCCACTTCCGGGTTCTTCGTTATGCAGAGGAGAAAAAACGATAGGGATGCAAAGCGAATAAAATAAAAAAAAGACGTATAATCCCTGGATCCTCACCCTCTTTGTAGATATTTTAATATTCGACTCGCTTTCTTTGCACCAGCGACTCGTCAATTTAAAAAGCAAGACGCAGTGAAGCGGATGGGCTGCAGGTTCTTGTTACGTTTATACCCAACAATCGTGCAGAATTGACTATAAAAGATGAGCGATGCAGTTATTGGCTCGTTAAACAGACGATAAATACAGAGATTGGCATACTTGGATCTCCTTCTAACTAATGGCATTCACTATAGGGACTGCCAATGACTGGATGGGGCTACAAACTGTAACGCCAACTGATGTATCTTACGATTCAATTCGGGGCTAGATTTTCCAGAACGTCTGTTTTAGAGAATCCGAGAACTCACGTATGCATGTACGTAAACGAAGCCACGAGCAATCCTGACTCGTCTCGCCTTCGTCTTGGATTTTCCAGTGGCGAAAATTCGATTCCGCGTCTCTGCGTCTGATCTGCGTAACAAGCTGCAAGACGAAGCGAAACTACCCCCAGGCCAAAAGGAGGCGGTAGGCAGACGAGGAGGAATAAAACACAACCAGGAATTTCGGGTCTGGTTCGATTTCTCTTACCCTCTGGTAGAGCTTGGACGAGAGAACTCCCCAACGAGAAAGCCACGAATCAGGCACCCTAGCGGGCTTCTAACGATGTGCCAACAAAATAGCGAGGCCGAGGAGAACGAGAGAGGATAAAGAGCGCTCGAGAAGAACGTAAGCAGATTGCGAGAAAGAAAGAAGGGTCGAAAAGCTGAAGACAGATAGAGATAGTAAATACGAGGGAGTCGGGGGTGGAACGGAGAGAAAAAGGAAAGAAAGAGGGACCAGGAAAAACGTAGGAATCATTCGCTCGGTGGGCAAGCATCGCGAATTTGTAGCAGAGTACAAGGAGTGAGACACGCTCTTATCATCCCAGACTCCTTTTGGATCCTCGAAGAAAAGGAAAGAAAGAAAGAGAAAAGAGAAAGAAGGAATTCGAGTGTTTTCTTTACTTCAAGAAAGGGATTTTTACTCTGTACCCCCTTAATTATCCGGCTGACAATTATTTTTAACGACTCGAATCCTGATATCTTAGTAACGAGAGGGCGGGGGTCGCTCAACGTTTAAACGATGTACGACGATCCTTTCATCGCTTATTCCAATGTTTTCTTATTCTTTTTTTTTATTATTTTTGTACTTTAATACCTTGGTCAAAGGAACCGAGTTATCTTTGTAAACACTCCTGTAGTCTTATATTTCTATATCACTTTTCCATATTTTGCCTTTATCTCCAATTTTCGCAAAATTCATCATAACTGACAATTATGTTGAGCGGCAAAATTTCCAGAGTCTACGGTGTGTCAATTTTTACTTGAATCCTTAAAAAAATCGTTCAGTGATATAAAAAAATGTACACTCTGCTCAATTCTCCGACTGTCATGGCTGATAGTGAAGCACAGCTATGAAAATAAATTGAGCGAATCAACTCGACGCCATTTACGATTATAAATCCTTGATGCAGTTCTTCAGCAACGATTCTCGAAGCTACCAACTCCTCACACGTGTTGTCGGAGCTCCATTACCAGAGACGGTAATCGTCTAATAATCGAAGCGAGGTAATTACATCGCGAAGAGATCGCTGAGAGTGAAAGAGGGGACGATAGCGAGGCGCGAGGGCCACTCTACTGCCCACGTCCGGCGCGCCTCGATCATTAAATCGTCGTTTAATGATAATGACAATCGGTCGACGTGGCCCGGTATGGGCATCCTCTCTAGCACTCCAGAGCGTTACATTATACTCTAATGTACGTACCAGTAGTATATACGGTAGATATACTCTTGCACGCTCGTTTCGGTCAATCTCTCCTTCGGCTCTATTAAATCCGTTTCTATCAGTATCATTTGCTCCGTTGTTTAAGTACCCGGTGACACGTAATCATATTTCAGCCCGGATTTCTCGATCCCTCGAACTGTGTCTAATTATACCTGCACACTATAGAAAAGTAACTTGATTTAATGCCTCGACTTTATAATCACTCATTGCGAGCGGCATTTACACGTGACTCTTGTTTCGAAATTCTTCACCGGCGTGATATCATTAAATTTTTCATTCGGTGTATTGTTTTGTTTATTAAATGTAACGGAAACACTTTTTAATGAAAAAGGATAGAATTCATTTTTTTAATTGCTTTAACGATTTTAGATGAACATACAAACTGTACTTCTGTTTTCTGTTTGTAATAAATGTTAGAACGAAAGGGGTTCAAGATTTGTCTCTGAAGTCGAGGAATCTTTGGGTATTAATTCCCAGCGACATCGTCGACGATGACGGAGCTAAATCAAAGTCGTCCTTGAATTAAAGTCTTGGCCTGCGAGATAGCCTCATCGTAGCATCACAGCAGCATCACGCACTCACGAACGAACCCCCGAGGGCAATCGACGCTCCACTCGCCCCTCGATCTCTTGTTCGCTCCGTATAAATTCGCGTTGTCGCTCTCTCGTCGATCATATACGATGTACAAACGAGAGAGACGAGTGCTCCGGCATTTAAATAATTAAAGATCCGTCGGTCGCGCGGACCGACGACGATCAGGCGGAGGCTGGGCGGCGAGAAGGGCGGGTGAGGGAGGGGGGTGGGGTGATGGGTACCGACGGACGGACAGGGCCCCGGGTATTAATGGGATAATCGGGCAAGTCCAGTAACCAGCCCAGGGAGAGCACACAGCTCCTCGTCGCGAGCAAGCGAACGAGAGCGGCAAACAGCAGGGCAGGGATCGAGCGGGTGGGTGATAATGATTTTATAGTCAGCAGCAGCATCAGTGGAGACTGAAGCACCGCGCGTCCTCGCACTACACGTCGCGCAGCGAAGCATACACGAGGGCAGGCGGGGGTGAGACAATTGCCTCGATAATACGGGCCTTCCTGCCTGGCACTCGGTGATACCGACGGCGAATCAAGTGCTGGATATAACGAGTGAAGAACCGTAAGAGACGAGATGATGAGAGACCCATCGGTTAGTCCGTTACTGGGATAAATATTCCATCGCGTTAATGACAATGACCCTTGGCAAGTAAAACCTAACGGCAGTCCCCTGCGAACCGTTGTTACATCGAGAAGAAAAAAATTATTTTGTTTCTGATCTCCTACGTGAATTCGGGATGATTTTGGATAGGATCATTTTTATTGGGAATGGTCCAGTGTAGTTTTATCTAATCTTGTCCTTCGCATGCTCTCACATTGGAGATTTTCGTAAAAAAAAAGGTATTCGGTATTTTATCAGGTATCACCGGTGGGATACTGTAGAAGAATGATGACAATTCGATGCTGCTACAGCATAGAATTCAGATTCGTATCTTTATTGAAGTTTCCCTTTAAGGCGCTGAGGTGAAGCTTGTCGTTGTTCACGTCGTCTTCGAGTTTCCTTTGGTTGTTCACCATCAGAAGGAACAGGCATGCATGAGACTCAAAGAAAGGACTGATAGGATACGAGCCTATACGTATTATTATAAACACATCTATACATACAGCTATATAATGTTTATAAGAGACAGGTGACGTGAGCATCGAAAGATATTCGTGCAAGCAATATTGTTCATTGCTTTTGGCTGATGTTACTGGCATCGAATTTATCGAGAGATGGTTTACAGGGGAAATGGAATAAGCACAAAACTTGGGCAAAACGGGGGTGGAACGATCGAAGGGGGAGAGGGAAAAAACATAGCGAAAAAAAAAAAAAAAAAAAATAGAAAAGTGGAAGGATCGAGCCTCGGCGTTCTCCTCCTTGGTCGTCGTCGTCGTGCAAGCAGTGCCAGGAGTCCCTTTCCACGCGAGGCCCACTATCGCCGAGCGTGTCGTAAATAACTTGAGGGTAGATATACACCACACAAGGTACCCTGAGCGCGCGTCTGTTCGTCCGTTCCTACCTCAGCTTTATCCCCCCGTTACCCTTCCACTCTTCATCCCTCGCTATATACACTCTACCGTGGCGTGTGCGTGCCACCAGGTCCCAACAAAAATGGCCCCGAGACACGTCAATAATTAATTAGTACAATATATCGAGTTCCCGGTGACGGGGACAAGGGAAACTCTGGAGAAGGACTATCATTATCCAGGTTGTCCGATAGGACCGAGAGGTTCCAGATAGTGAGACACGTTATGCTATGGTACTTGTATATACATATTGGCCGCGGTATATGAGTATCTTACCGATTCGCTCGACGACGTTCCAGAGTCGGATAAGTCACGATGTCGCTAAACGCAAAGACTTCATCCTATCGGCTGTAACTTGTAACTATATAAACATCGTGAAAAAAGACGAAAATTGTTCTCATGCAAAAAAACGATGATATTGTTAACACAATTTGAATGTTGATCATTTTTTTTTTTTTTTACTTTTTTTCGTTAAAGATCAAAGTTACGAAGTGCTTGAGTAAAATGAGCAAGATATAATGGCATCGTTGACATGAAACTGGTTGAGACTGAAGCGTGGCTCACAGCAAAGTATCTCGATGCTGGACCATCCGAGGGACGAGATGACGACAAGGGGGTGGGAGAGGGGGGAGGGTGAGAAGATCGAGGAACGAGGGTCGTGGCGCGCCGCCGCGACCACGGCATCGAAAGACGAGATAACGAAATTAGTCCCGAACTAATTTATTTCCTAATTCTCGGGCGAGCGGAGGTGTGAAACAACCGTTTCGGTCGTGGCGTCGACGATAACGCTGTACTGGTTGGCTGACTCGGTATGAGGACGGAGAACGAAAGAACGAAACAGAGAAATGAAGAAGTGAAATAAAAAGAAATCAACGAAAAAGGAAATAAGGATCAGCACATGGAGAACGGAGTCACGATCGAACCGAAACTCTCGATGTGTATAAGAAAGGAGATGCAGAGAATGAGAAATAAAGAAAGTAACAAGAAAGACAGAGGAGAACGAAGAAAAGATAATGCGCAAAGGCGGAGAGTGGAATTCACACCCACGCTTTAAACATGTTTTCCTTAACATTTGTGTACAGCCAAAAGAGCGAAAGACAGAGTGAAAGAGAATAGACTAACGTACAGAATTGCAGCATGGAATGCTCGCAGCATAGTTGGTCGTACTTGTAGTTGTCGTTGTCGTTCGATGCAATAGTTATATGTACATCGGAATCGCGGGGGTTCTCGCCTCCCCCCCCCCCCCCC
>JABMBT010101540.1:0-10306 GCA_018906895.1 Odontocolon sp. PSUC_FEM 10030002
CCCTCGCTTTTCTCACGTACAGAATTTTGCACCCTGTCTGAGCATTCAACCTTTATTTTGTTATGGATGCAGTACAGATTGATCTAGTGAAAGAGGATGGGAGTAAGGAGAAACGGAAACGAGAAAATAGGAAGAGTTCCAACGGTGAATGAAGGCGTTCATTCAATTTTCGGGTTTGGTGCCTGTAGAGTACGACGAAGCGGGTCACGACCACCGATGCCCCGGATGTTTTATATATCTGCTGGTGTAGCAACCAAAAGAGACTACGAGGAGAATAAGAGTGAGAAGGGTAGAAAAGCAGAAACTCCGAGGCCATCGTTGTCGCCACTGCAGCGGCAGTAGGAAAGCAACCCCTTTCCCACACCTCTCCGCTTCCATCGTCACTTCCACGGGAGAGTAGTTCGAGTTAAGCCGATCCCGCGGGATTCGGCACTCACTTCACAATCTCTTTTCTTCGGCGCACCTCGGCTTCGCATCTCAGTCTACGTTTGCCAAGCTCACGGGCTTGGCTGACATCGTAACTTCAGTCTCCACTGTTCGAGAATAAAAGCGAAAGAGAGATGATAGAGGGAGTGAGATCGTGTCAAGAATGCACTATTGATCGTCGAGGCGTATACGTATTTGCTTCGTACAAGTTCGCTCTCCTTATTCGTGAACTAGGCCACTTCGGCGTGCGTTTCAATGCGTCAGTTGAGTCTTTTAGTTCATGCACAGGACCCCGAACTATACGTACAGGTATATCCATATATGTACAGTAGCCATAGGTAAACCTATGGAAACGATGAATCTGTTCAAGAGGGATCCAGCCGAATCTCGAGTCGAGACCTCGAACACGCCAAGGGCGTGACAGTAGTCGCGATTAATTATCTCGAGGGCAGAATGAGAACAGAGATACAGATATCTCTATGGGTATAGTTAAATCTACGAGTGTATAGGTCAGTATTATCAGAGTCCTACTGAATACCAAATAAATTCTGGAGACTATGACGTGACGAGGCGTCTCCCGTCGTCGACGTTATGTCTTCAAGTCCCTCGTCGGCTTTCAAAGTGCCACCAGGGTCTTGGCCACTTGTCTACTTACACGTAGGACTCATTACCACGTTTACTTTCACGGAAAAGTGTCACCGCTTGGCCTCTTCCATCCACGACCTCATTGCCTATTCTCTTTGCATCGTCTTCCAACTACTCAGACTCAAACCGCACAGTTTCTTTATATCTATATATATGCAGAATGTACCGAACTACTTTTTTTACTATACTGTTTAGTCAGTAGTTAGTCCCTCGTATTTCTATCATTTTACTTGCAAGCAGAAAACCTCCCCAGGGGATGAAGTTAAAATCCAACTCTCGCCAGCAGCTTCGAGGGAGTAATTCCGTTTTCCCATTCCACCACTATCGATCTCTTGGGATTTATCAGGCAATCACATTTGTTCATTCGTTCGTTCGATTTCTAACCATACTGTGTCACTGCCAGAATCAAGCAGACCACACCGTCCAAAATAGATTTACAGTCGCAAATGTTTGTAAGAGAATACTAACTTAAGGGTAGACCGAGAGAACGAGACGGCTGCATCGAGAAAGATTATAAAGTTCTCTCTACCGCAATGTCCTGAACAAATATTTAACTTACTTTTACACAGCTTTATTTGGCTTTCTGAATTATATATTCCTGATATTCCTTGCCTTACTCCCGAATAAATACTCTAGAGTTTCGAGATATTTATATTCTCTTTTTTCCCTCGATAGCTCCACTCAAAGTTGTACAAAGTGTAAAAAGAAATCAATTTTGGGAATACGAATAAAATTCAATATGTCAAATAAAATTTAATTTCCTTGACGTTTATTTTAATAATTTCGATTTGAAAGAGACTTTTATTTGTATCACTCACTCTGAAAGTTCTCTTCACTGGGAATCGATCAAATTTATCATTTTTAGAACACCGATACAATTCGTTATTCCAAATGAAAATAATACCTTTTACCTCTGAATTTTTTTTGTGTTAAATGACTATTTCGGATTTAAAAGTCAATTTATATATAATTTGAAAATGATTTAAAACGCGTGGTGCGATTATTCTGAAAATAAAATGTGTATCGAGGTGGAAAATAGGGAAGAGGGATTTCGTTATACGAGAGTCGAGCCGAGCGACACGAGCAAAATAGTTGAGGGGTTGCTACTGGGGCAAAAGCTCGTTGGAATTTTCATCGCTGGAAGGCTCGCAAAATCTGCTATGACATTACGAGTAGCTCGACCGTGAAGCCGGGCAATGATACACTTTTAATTCAGCTTTGAAAGTATCTTGTAAGGTGCTTTTGCGAAGCTCGGGTGGTGAGAAAGAAAAATCCAAGAATACTGGAGCAGTGGATTTCAGAAAGATTCATTAGTATTCCTCGACTCAAACTGAATCGGAAAACATTCAAATTTCCTTTGCCAATTACGACTTCCCTTATATTCGCATTTACTTTCACTTGAATTCGACAAAACGTCGTCTTGGCAATTTTATCATTACTTATCTAACAATTATCTGTAATTGATAATAACTATTTTATTGATTGTACATTACTCCAGATATAATATATTCAGAATGCGATGGAAAATTGGAATAAAATTGGTGTAAAGTACGTGCATAAATTATGCAAATCGAATTGGTGGCCGGTGAGTGTTTTTGCACGATATTCAAATACAGGGAATTCGAACGGTCCGCCAGCACGAGGCGAGTAAATCTTCTTCTGCTTCATGACTTCCGGTAAAACGGGCGGTCGGTTAATAATTTTTGCCTCGCGATGAAACAAAGAAAGGGACGAACGGAAAACGCAGCCACGTACAGAATGAGAGAAGGAAGGAAGCGAGAAAAGAATGGTAATTGAGGCCAACCGGTAATAAGAGATAACGGATTTCCTCACAAAAAGAGATAAAAAAAAGGGGAGTGTAATTGGACCAATATCAGATCAATCTCGCAGCGCGCTGATTCGCGCGTGTCATCGAAACGAGTATCTGCTATCGAATGTTTGCATTTTCCTATGACATTTCCCGCCGTTTTTCCCTTATAACACGCTCAAAAAAAAAAAAAAAAAAAAAAAAAAACCAATCGTCAGAGAAAAACAGCCTGCGGAAAAAAGTCTAGACGCGTCTCCGTTCGGAGTTCCTATACTTTGCTGCTTGCCTGCCTGCTCGCTGCTTCTCGATATGAATAATTTCACGTCGATTGCTCCTGCGCCGCACACAATTTACGGCAGAGCTTATTTGCACGTGGATCGATCCCCGTGGCGAGAGTGGTTGGATAATTTAGAGTACGCGGGCGTGCTCCGCGCACCGACAATAAATGTGATCTGCGTGCGTCACGCGAAAACTCGAACAATCTCGCGAGAACTACCATAATACTGCCGCCCATTACTATACAGCCACTATCGTAGCACTATCTATGCGAGTAATTTGCCAAAACCATATGGAACAGAGGGAACGCTTGCACGGTGAAAATTCTAGCTGTATGTAGTAGAACTAAAATCCGCATGTAACGATGTTACATGTGTCGTAAAACTTCGTTAGTGCATCATTCGGAGAGGTGCATTAGACCCGTTGGAGGATGTTATTCAGGGCATGTTGTTATCGGAATAGGGAAAGGGTCAGAGTTTCGCCCAACGCTGCCTCTGATAAAACGGTCTACCGGAAATCCTGCCGGCGGTGTTTCAGGTAGTCGACCGGTGGCGATGGGCTGCACCACGGTAATTCATAGCCGTTGCGGTGTCGGAGGCCGTGGCTGCGGCGTTTGTCCGGCGTTGGAGCGTTATCGTGGCTTAACACCCTCTTGATTCGTTTCGCGTTGCTTCCTTTGCACTCTCGTTTCGTTCGCCCGCTCTCATTCTCGCACGATTCTCGCATGCGGTCATCCATCTTAGCAGTCCAGCAACGGCTGTTGGTGCTGGTACCGCACCGTAGCGTCTATACTACACGGGGGTTGAAAGTTAAAAAAAAAAAAAACACCGCCCTTACCAGCGAAAAACGAGAAACACGAGAAAACTCCGTACTCGTCTATTTTTGTTCCTGCCAAACTTTAATAACCAACGCGTGTTTCTTGCGGACCAAATCCCTTGTCGAAAGGGCGGAGGGGGGAGAAGGTACGTATAACGTCAATGTTACACAGTCTGCGAAACAACCCTTTCCGCTTCACCGTCAAGTTGAAGCAATAACGTGTTTCACAACGTCGATTTAACACGAGAATACAACGTCAACTTTAACTTGTAAAAAGTTGCTACTGCTCGCTGGTACGTAATATATACGTTCTGTACGATGCCCTGGTTATATTTTCGTGAAAGCCTTACACTGGTGTATGTAACTATCGAGACGGTATTATAGCGCATCCTAAACATTCTGGATTTATGAAAAAGTATACCGTGGTGTCGACCTCGATCGCCAGATATGCAGCTCTGCAGCTGAAACTCGTAAAAGATGCAGCTTTACTGCGAAATATTTTTCTCGTCCATCTACGAACCGTCGACGTCGAATATAAAAAAAAAAACATGTGATAAAGTCGTGTTTTTTTTTTCTTCTATCGATTTCTCTTACTGTTAGTACACGAGGACTCCTTGGTATCCTTCGGGCGAGTTTCGTCGTTTTTCTATCCCGCAAAAGGAGGTCATGACGTCTACCGGAGTATTGGCACGCTTGCAGCTCCCCGACCCGGTATGTCGATGCTGCGTCTGCTGCTTCTGAAGTGGCTGATGGTGACTTTCGTCACGCTGCGTCACGCTCAAGCTCACAATCTTCTCTCCTCTCACGACATTGACATGGATCTCATTTATTTTGTCGACGTTCTACGTTTTGTCATTTCCGGGGTGGAATATCGTTCATCGTTCATGAATAATATACATATGCAAAGAGGTTATATATATGTATATATAAATTATCAGCTTTTCCTTCAAGATATAATTACAAGATACGATTTATAGGGAATTCAAAATCGAAGATAACAAAAAATTCTTCTAACCCTCCCTTTATTATAATCAAACTTATCCGGCTTATCATTATTTACAATACATTTCATTTAAAGTTCCGTCATTATAGTTTGACCAAAAACTTGCATATACTTGGTTAGAAACTTAACATTTTTGTTACTTTTGACTAAAAAACTATATTGAATAACCAAAAACGTTTGCTGCACAAACATCGATATAAAGTTACGTGGAACGATGATGAAACGTTTGTTTACTTCTCTTCTATCTATCGCTTTACCTATACTTCCGACTCGTTGCGATTTTACGTTGAGACGAGCTTTGAGATGAGTATATATAGGACTCGAGGGGCACTTTTTCAACTGTCGTAAAGTTGTTTCCGCATCGTCCTCGTTCTCCAGTTTCCTTATCTCGGTTCCACCGTAAGCTCTCTCTCGTTCTGTCATCGACGTTTCGCTAATCGTTACTCTTTATTGGGCAGTCAATCGAGCGTTGTGGATCTTCGTGTTTTTGCTCACAAACGTATATGAAATGTTCATTTCACTCTTGCACACCCTGAACTGTTTATTCACGGTTCAATATATCTAGATGGGTCCACGTGTGTTTCATGAAAAAATATAAAAACGCTGGTGCGTCGTTTATCCTCAATAAAAGTGCCACCTGAGCGTGAATATATGTATAGAAAATTTAACTGTGGACCCAGATGCTCAGCTATATGCGACATATATACTGCACTATACACGCGTGTTGCTATTTTCGCTCGTTGATAAATAAAAGTTGTTTGAATTCCGCTTTCATTTTCAGCATAAAAAAAAACACCTGGCAACACTCGGTTAATACGCGAAAAGGTGAATATTTATTACAGCGAAAAAACAGTTATAAATATAGAGTTACAACGTGAAGAAACATTGTACGACGATAATAAATAAACGGAAAAATAATTTGTGGCAAGAGATTGAAATATTTTCTCGAAACACATTTTCGAATTTTATTTTCTACATTTTGCTCTTCGTGTATTGAATTCAGCGGTTTAAAATTCATAGACTAACTCAAGGAGGAGCAGACCGTGGTGTTACTTGAGGCGTGATGTATCCAACGCATTCACGGCAAACGCGCATACATATCTTGCTTTTGGAATCAAGAAGCATGCAGAGAGTAAACCGCAAGCAAGCAAGCAAGCTAGTCTAGAATTCGCTTGAAACATCGGCACGAGAGTCGTCATTCCGGCCTCTAACTAGATTGAGCAGAAATTCTCCGCTCGGTAATCAGTGCTCAGATCTATAATTAAAGCCCTTTATGGACGTACGGGGGATGCAGAATGCGCTGGAATAAACCCTGTAATGAAACTCCTCTATAGATATATAACCGCGCCTTAGAACGCATACCTATGTATCTATATACATATATGTTTGAAACAAGTTAGTATGCTACGGATAGAAAGCCTTCTAAGTACAAACTACGAAAATCTACATACTCTTTCCCAAGTCTGACTATAGAGATTCGTACTAACCGCACAGAAATCGCAAAAGCATTCTCAAACGGAATTACGTAACGAATATTGGGGTGTGTAATGATAAAATCCATTTAACCGATTTACTTCTAGCGAGACATACGGCCATATGTCTTGACCATTTGTGGCCACAGTGCCATTATAGTAGCCATATTTATATATGAATTCATCGTGCTTTCGATTTAATCAAATTAATCAATAAGACCTGAAAACATGACTCAAAACAAATGGTATATAAAATAATCAATGCATAAACGACCTAATTGTTTAATAATTGATGTTCAAAGCACTTTCGTACCGCGTCTGGCCACATACGGTACTAAGGTAGCCAAAGTGGTACTTTTACTACCTTATACATTTCCTAGATTTTCGTTATTCGCGTTCTCGAGGGTATCGTATGTCAAACGTACGTGATGGCTCGTACGAACTTTACTCCGATTCCAATAAGTCGAGATCAGCCGATCAATTTAGAAAGTTTTCGAACTGATAATCAAACGGCGAACTAATTATTCGTCTGAACAAGTTTCATCTGTGTCAGAGAGTCTGTCTATGTTTGTGTTGATTTAATCGAGCCAATCGGGCATCGTTAGCAACTATTGGCTCTCAGATTGTTGATCGGTCTATATACAATCCTCAATACACAGTTAGGGTATGCGATGATCTAATCTCAACTACGTCCAGCACAGAATCTGCACGGTCAAAGTGGAAATTAGGTTGGCGACCGCATCGGTTGAGCCAGAACCGCGCAGCAAGTAGGTAACCCGCGGTATTCGAGGCCCTTTGTGCTTACGACAGACTTTTACCTCAAACTTCTCTCTCTCTTTCTCTCTCCCTGCTTCCACCCACTCGTGTCTCGATCTCTAAATTCGTCGTGCTAGCCAAGTGTAAATCACTTGCCGCTTCGTCAGTTAACGTGGTATACGAGATAATTCGTCTTAAAATTGATTCCCCTAATTCAGCATATCGTATGGAAAAGATGTACTGCACGTTTGAGTATATCTATCGACCCCTTCCTGCATCAAGCGATTTCGAGATCGTAAAAAAAAATTAAGTGCTTTCTTCAATGGAAGAGCGGTGCTCAGAGTCGAGTCGTAATTTTCAACTGCTACCGTCTCTTGAATCACAATCGTTTTTCACTATACCTATATTTTCCGCAGATATCCTGATTAACTCGTTTTATTGAGCCCTTTCCCTCGAATTTTACCTATATAGATCAGCCTTTAACTTAACGATGCGAAATTCCCAACTACGACTTGGACGCATCTTTATACATCTTCGTCATTTTCCACGAGTTTCAACGTAAAAGAAATCTAACGAGATCGACGCGTTTCAAACATTTTCCACAAGAAAATGTCGAGGGCAGGAGTAATCCGAAGGAACAGTAGCCGGAGCTATGTCGAGTTCTTCTCGAGAACGCTAAGTCGCATGTCTGAAAAGGTCGAGTCCGCGCAGAGCAAGAGGAACAAGGGTGGCTAGGAAAATTCTCTCATAGTCGTTGTCCGCTCGCTGCTGGCTTAACTCTTGCGAGTCCTCTAATCCCCTCACAAAGTCTTCTTTCCGCTTTTTTATTCCGCGTTGCCTCGGGCACAAGATTCTTCTTCGTGAAATGCGAGGCTGTATACTTGCGTTCTACACGGCCTGGCGCCCGACAACGTCGTTATATTCGTTATGCCTCTATCTTACGTAGGCACAGGTCGATATAGAGCTGTGGAAAGGCCAGAGCAAAAGCAGAAACATCTCGAATGGATTCTGTACTTTCTTGACGGCGCGAGGGAGCGCTCACTCTCTCTCCCCGTCTACTATGAAACCGTGCACAGAACTATGCATAGATTACCGCTGAATTTACGACCCCTAAGTACGTACCTATAAAATCGGAGTTCTCCGAGACCGTAGAATAAAACAGCCAACACTCCCCACGACTGTCCGTATCTCTACAATATGTATCTACAGGACGCTCCAAACTTCGCTCTAAGTAGCCATAAATGGAAAACTATGTTCCAGTATTCCTAAAACTGAACCTCGTCTTCTTTATGAAAAGTGACAACAAAGATGTGACAACTTTTAAGTTAGAAGAACGGATCAAAGTCGAATTGAAATATAGTTTATTTTTTTTTTAAGTAGCTATATAAGGTGGATAGCATCTTCCATCCTTAATCCAGACGGGCTTAAGATGACACAGATTTTATGTTTTCGTGAAACAAGTCATTTCTGAAGAAAACTGTAAAGAAAACTAATCTGCATAAGAGATACTAGTAGAACGTGTCCAATATGTAATTTCTACCAGAGAAAGGAAAATGTTGTTCATGTTTAACCATAGGGGCAATTTTGGAGCATCCTCTATATGTTACTCTCGCCGAACGTTTATATATATAGGTGCACCCTGCTAGTGACTACACAGTAGGGAACAACCCAAGGAAAAAATGGAGGCTAAATATATACCTTCCTTATATGCATTGGGAATTCCCAAAGTGCGGACAGTGCAATTTTCCATCGTTTGCCCTTGCCGCCTGTGATCGGTGGATCCATTCAAGCTAACTGTCGAGCACTTTTACACAGTTTTTTTTCAGTCAACTAAACTCGATGATGCCCTTAGACAGAGAGTTATAACGAAAAAGTCACGCTGAGTCAAAGCTTTCGTCTTTTTTTTCGATTCATCTTCAACGTTTAACGAATCATCGAAAGAGACCAAGGCGAAGAAGCTTTTATTGGCTCTTCCAGTCTGGCGAACTCACGGACTGCTGAAACCATCGCTAAAGTCGTTGTAGATATATAGAAAGACTCAGAGTGCAGTGAAGAACGTGGTCGAAACACAGAGACTTGGCGGCTCTTCAAGTTTTACCCTCGTTGCTCTTTTTCACGATTGAGCTGAAGAGCCGTCTCCTTGTATTATTATATCCGAGATTGAATTCTTCATCATCGATTTCGTTGTCGCGTAAATCTAAAACTCACTCGTGAACTTCGTTTCAGATATTTCCTACTAATAGAAATGTACATATAACGTTCATTTGATTACAGCCAGAAATATTAGAGATTCGATTGTTAGGACTGGAATTGTTATCATGCACTAAACCAAAGTACAACAAATTTTGGCGACTGCAATGAGAAATTTGTTGGTCCAACGAAATTTGAGTTAAATTAACAATATATTAGTCAACATTTTCTACATTTTCCCTTTAGCCTGCGATTAATTAAATAGTAAATGAAGTTAAATTGTTCGTCTAGAAAAAATGTCCTAAACCATGGTATCGAAAACATTGTACCCCGATTTTTAGATTCTGACGTTGCTACTTTTTATCTTGTTACTTCTACCGGTGCTGACGGACTTTACTGAACTGTCGGGAAGCTTTAAAGCGGATAACGCGAGAAAACTCCGTAACGTTGCAAAAGCGGGTTCGAGTACAAAATAGACGAGCTTTCAGAACTACAGTATACCTTGAGACTCAATCTCTCAACAAGCCTTGGGCATGCGAATCCCTAGTCATAGCAACGCAGTGAATTGACATACACTGTAGAAACTTTCGCGGGTTGAAAAACGAACAAGTTGAAAACTGCCCGCCGGCAAATTCTGTCTAATACCGGAGCAGTATATAGTGAAAACGGTAGGATATAGTCTGGCGTCGGGTGCACAGCTCACGTGTGTACTTTTCATCGCTTCAGTCACTCCGTGTCTATATCCCACGGTTTCGAGTTCACTCAGACTCTCGACCTGCGCTTGCATTTACTCTCAAAGCCATTACCAACCCCCAGTAAGTATCCCACGAGAGATACACAATTTAATAAATAAAAAGGGTGTTAATAGCAATTTTAGTTAATAAAAGTCATAATTACCACCATTTCAATTCTTTA
>JABMBT010101651.1:0-10305 GCA_018906895.1 Odontocolon sp. PSUC_FEM 10030002
TTAGCCTTTAGAACAGACTTTCGGTTTTTTTATTATTTTTTTTTCCTAAAATAAATATTTTGATCCCAACAATTGGCACTCGATGATGGAATGAGGCGAGGCAGGGTAAATGAACGTACTTTAAATAATATTCCAATGTGAAGCGAAATTGAGCGTTTAAATTTACCTGGAAAATATGAGTTAATAATCATATTTACCCATGCAAACACATTCGTTTATTTAATCGATGTATCTTGCCCACAGCCTCTCTCATTTTTTTCTTCAATGTATTGACATTGATGCTTGTGTTCAGATTGGCTCTTTTGAGTCTACAAACTGTACATTATAATGACGAAATTTCATTTTTTTTATTTCGTGCCCAGTGAATTCTACATATTTTTTTTAACTTTGTTCAAACATTTCGAGTGCAAGTGCTAAGATCGAACTTGCTTAAAAGAGATGAATGAAAAACAAAGCACTTTAGCTCGAACAACAGTCCGACAGATGCATTTTTTCAATTTCATTGCACAAAATGTATTTTGAAAGTTCAAGATGAAACTGGCATGGCGATAAAGCTAAATAAAGTTCTCTCTCGGTCTATGTATTTGAAAAAATTAAATTGAACCGCCGAATATATTGTATAGTATGTAGCTCACTGGGCGAATGTGCTGGGAGTGACCGTGTCGCAAAGCGAAATGAAATTCGGCGCCGATCGTTACGGAAATGCAGTTAAAATCGGACGATCCATCCCCAACGATATAGAAGGTACCCCAGAGTGATGCAGCCTCTCTCGGTCCTCATCCCGTGTCCACCATGAAAATTGGATCGTCGACCATGCGTCGCATAGTCGGACTCGTCTCTCGCGTCACGAACCGAAAACACATTAATTATCTGCACGTTGGGCGCTGGCAACGGGAGGCGAAAGGGGGTGAATCGGATTGCAGCTGCAGCTGCAGCATCCAACAAGAGTTTCAGCAACACCAAATTCATGCCAGAAACTGTCGGCAACGTCCGGGCGCGCGGTTTACGGAGCGAATATTTTAATCTACTTAAAAAGCCATCCGTTTCAAAGTAATTATCAGGATGAAGTTAAAACATAGTATATGTGTGCGAAACTCGGTCGGCTGGCAGAGTAGAGATTCTCCCAACAAATTCATGTTCCCTTTTATCGTGCAAACGCATTGTCATGCTTGTATTTCGCGGTCGGTTCGACCGGTTCACCTACAAATCTAACTAATATAAATGGTAATTCATCACCCGGGATCACGATGCGAGCTAGTTGCATCGCCGAACAAGAAGGTCTCGCAATGGCTGTAATGTACCAGCATCATCATCGAGGCCCGGATTTCGACGAATCAGCAGCACCAGCCACAGCCACCACCCCTTTTCTCTTTTACCTCTGAACGTGTTCAACTCCATTTGGCAAGCGTTGACCAGAGGACCAAAGTACTCTTGATGAGCTCGAACTCATTAAAAGCTTCATGTGAAAGTCGATATATGTATATGGCTCGGTAGCTCATTCTATCTCAATGTTGATGTACTCGACCACTCGCTTTTTGCTGCGGAGCTGTGACTGTAGAATTCCTGTATGACGATTTGGTCTCTGCCGATTCAATACATTCGTTTTCCACCCATGTTTTAATTAATGCTTTTAATTTATCGCAAGTTGATGGCGAATTATTCATTCGTGACGATGATGGAAAGTACCGAGTTACGATTGTTATGTATATGAGTACGATGACGCCCGAAGAAGGGAGAAACCCAAAGATCTTTCCAATGAAAATATTATATATGCCTACGTACAGTAGTGTGCGTGTCGGAGTAACGAGGCAAAGATGAAACGAGGTCGAACAAAGCCCGCGATAAGTACTCTGGCATGGCGTACGTGAGGAACCTCGAAGACTTCTACGAAGAATGCAGCGTCGAGGACACAGCATCGACGATGCGCCCAGTAAATTTCAATATTTGCAGAAACGAAGAACGCCCGACCCCAGCGAGGAGAAAGAAACGAGTATACCGGCTATGTTCTGTATATTTCTCTCGTCATCCTTCTTCCCAAACGTGCTCATCCTCAAATCGGTTGATTTTACAAGCGAATCTTCGTCATCACCGTGTATTACATACGTAAGTTCGCAGAGGCCATCAGACTGGCCTTACGCAATAAGTGTACACATTCCACCACGACTTATTACCTCAAATGCATTTTATTTTTTCCTGATGACGTGGTATCTCAAGTATAAACGCTTACGTCATATTTAAGATACAGGTATCTAGCATATCCGCACTGTATTACGACTAAAGCAAAATCTTGGCAGATTTATATCGAAAGAGTCATTCGATTTTGTCACTTACATTAATGAAATGGACCAATTTGTTGTTCACCGATGAGGTAGGCTTTGAAAATGCTTGGAATTCTCCGGTACTGATTCTCCGTTCCGTAACGGAATTCTCTACTGGAACGCCCGAGCTGGATCGGAGGCGGTTCGTATTATCGGACGGCCGCACCGGCTAGCCCCTACATCGTCAACATGTCCGTGGACACGTTGGTGACCCGTGCACACCCGATGGAGGCACGCACACACAGGGTCGACGTGGCATGTTCGGTGGCGAACTCGGGAGACTAGAGTCGCCAGGGGTGGTTGCGCCAGGGATGTCGGTACTCAGGGGTGAGGAAACATGGGAAAGCAGCAACCACCACCCGTGGCATCGTCCGCGCACGTCGTTAGGGGTGTGTCGGTGTGTGACGTGATTAAACCACCCGGACCACGGCAACATGGCCGCCCGCTAATTAGTGCCTAATTATTATTTATTGCACGAGCGACGTGTACGACCTACCGAGCTTGCACTGCCTTCTGATGCTTGGGAGCCACTCCTGTATCCTCCCCTCGATGCCGTAATAATCCAACCAGCACGCTCCATTGGCTCTGGTAGTTAAAAAGCTACAATTAAGAAATAATGATGAAAGAATTATAGCTTAGTTGCGCGTCAGGAAAATACATCCTGTTACACTATATGGAAGAAAAAATTCCTTCAAATTTCATGGTAATTTTTTGCAAAATTTATCGGACTAAACAGCAACCATGGGACATAGTGACAAACAGATAAGTTAAGTTAAGACATAAAAAATATCTACAGAGCGCGGTGAATTTTTCGGTTCTATCTGATAATTTTTATTTGGCAGCACAGTCATTTTTCCCGGATAGACAGTTTTATTTAACTGATCATTAATTTTTACTAGTCTATTGACTAATGACTTTTCTCTATTCTTCTGCTCTTCTGGAGCGCCACATAGTGTCATCGATGTATGTAGGAGAACACGCCAATGATTCAACACGTACCAGTGAATGGACTCAATTACATAATTCTTTGTCTACGTTAAATCACGGATCGAAACGGAAATTCGTATTAGCTGCATTTAATCCTCGCTAACCGTGCCGATGAATTAGTTTACTATGTAGTGTTAAAATATTAATAGAAATTATGAATAATTGAGCCTTCATTTATAGGCTTAATCATCAATTTACTGGCCTCTTCACCCTATTTCTGATATCAGTACAGTACAGTGCTTTTGTATTGGATGATACTTTGTATGTAAACAAATTTGGAAAAACTTGAGTCAGTTACAATAACGATGAAGCATTTCGATCGTTGATCTACACTTCCTATTCGAATCGCGTGAGGTGTATCATTTGACTTGTAAGTGTGCATTTGTAAAAACCGTGACGCCCGATTGCTTGTTCGCGATCAGAAGGAAGGGTTATATCTAGCCGTGTAGAGGAACAGTATCAGAGGAGGGCCGGTTAGGGGTGGATTAGCTGGATGGTTGCGGCCGGATCGGTTGAGTTCAGTCGAGTCGAGTCGAGTCGAGTCGAGCAGGGGTACCAACAGGGCGGTCGCAAATATTGGTGTTTGGCAAAGACTATCCTTGATCCGTGTCTCTTTCTCTCACTCCCGCTTACTCTGTCCTCCCATCTACTCTCTGGCACTCACTCGCTTGGATCTCGCTTCTCTGTGCAGTGCTTGCTGGTCCCGCCGGTCTCATCGCGACACGTTCTCACTCGTCGTTCTTCTCGTCACTCGCATTACCGTCACCTCATCTTTCACTTTCTATTTTACCTTCCACTCCCTTCTCTGTTTCCGGTATTCGATGCTCCTCTAATGAAGAAACCCCCCAAAATTATACCTGTTTTACTACGTTTCTAATTCTGTTTCTCTTCATCCTTTTTTATTCACTCGAGAGTTTATAGACATTTCGTATCTACAAAATATTCTTCATTGTTGCCATGCATTTGATCTGGGCAGCTTATCCGATTTATTATAATTGGTACAATAGAGTTATGAAAGAATTAGGATAGATTCACCGATTGTGGCCATTTTTGTTAATATTTCTTTCCAATCGTTGTTTTCCTACATTATCATCTTGATATTTTGATACTAGTCATATGAATCAACAAAATTATCCATCCGGTGTTTCTTAGATGCAGCTCTATATTTATAATTATGATCTTCCGAAGATGGAGAACCGTAAGATAATTGAACCTAATTGAACCTGGGCTGTACCTGCATTTCAGTGTACCAACAGTTTCAATATTTTCGGAATCATTCTTAAAAAGGTAAGAGATATTTTTAAGAATGATTCTCCAGGCAAGTTGAAGCAATCCTGATGCACCCGTTCAAGTACTTAAGTAACCCATCAGCAAAAGCACTTCTACTACAGACCTGACGCAAGAATACAGTACGTCTCAGTGACCACCCCCATCATTGCACCGACTACGCTAAATCCTCGAGAGTCAAGCCCTTCTTTCTCGCGATTTTTATCCGCTGGATTCATTCATCGAAGCGTTCACATTTTACGGCAGATCGAATCTGTATAGAATGCAAGCTGCCAAATACAACCTACAACCCTAACCACCGACCGTCCAACGCTGTACTCGTGTACACTCGCTGATGGAGAAGAGGTTTTCCAAAAAACCTCCAATAGACCGCAATAGACATCATCGTTCAGTGCCACAGTCCACGCCAAATGCCACGCTCTTTTGTTCGGCACTGTCGACGCCAAAACCACTTTGCGGTACCACTCCAAGGCTCACTCGACTGTATTACCTTTGCGCAGAAGGCAATAGAGTGTAGGGAGAAAATTATCCAAGAAAAGCTGCTAAATGATACGATAGTCAAAACGTCATCATAAAAAAACATTCAACACCACCATTGTGAATTCGTATAATTGAACATTCCCCAATTGGGATTGCCATGACGGATAGTTGAGCAGAGATGGATGAAGAGAATGTCTGTCGTACCAGAAAATTAACCCGCGGTCGAATCTGCCGAGTCGCCAACTATCTAGTCATGATTTCACAATGTTTGTTCAACCTCGGCTTTCGACTCCCTCGCTTCGGTATCTTCGTGCGACTATACGGTGTAGGCATACAGGAATATACGCGAGAGTCACCAAAACACGGGAGTGCACACGTGAAGACTTTGCAGAAGATAGCCTGTTCCTTCGCCGCAGGATATAAGGCGAGGTTTGTGTAATCTACTAATCTGTATTGGTGTATATATCCGCCTTTCTCGTGTCATTTTTCTTTTCTTAAGCTTTTGTCACACTAAAAATTATTTACCTAATAGAAGTTGGAAATTCAGTAATTCAAATTCTTGAAGCAATAAGATATTAAGGAGGGGCTTCATTAAATGTATGCCAACGAGAAATGTTTACTTTCATAAAGCTGTAAAAAAAAAATCGTATTGATAATTCCACACATATTCAATGATTCGCAACGCTACTTTGACGACGTCAAAAATCTCCATGTCCGCGCATAAAAATTGTGGTAAGAGTTTCAATTTTTCATATTTACAAAATAGTTTTCAAAAGATTCACTGTAACTGATCAACGGAATTTTTTTGTGTCTTCTCTTAGGTGTGTGTTCAGGAAAGACTCGTTGTGATAGTAGCTTAAGGTGCGTGAGAGAAGCGATGTTTCGGCGACAATGGTATGCCGAGGGTACACAGAGAAAGCTCCGGCGTGGTGCAGAACAAACGTGCGGCCGAAGCTAATCTCGAAAATGATAACGTTCACCAAGATAAAGGGGGCGAGCGTCGCGAGGAGACGCGAACGCTGCTGCTGATGCGGTACCGTAGACCGTCTGCCAGCAAGACACAGGCACAAGAGCCTCATTGTTATAACGAAACTCCAGCCAAGCCTGGAGGTACGATAACATTAACGAAGAAGTGTGTTACCTGTATTGTGTACATCGGGGAAGAAGACGCGAAGAGTAGTAAAGAAGGCACGAATATATGCTCGTGTGACTTTACGGTGTAGGCACTTGTATGATGTACCATACATGTGTGTAGTCCATGCATGCTTGTACATTGTGTGTGATACATGTATCGAGTTCGAACTCAACATTTCCTTTCTCTAGCAATATATCAAGTTGACGGCCGTAGATGAAAAGAGCAACCACCATCAGCACCCCCGTCTACGACAATAAAGCTCTTAATTGGTAGGATAGGAGGCTCCGTGATGTCCACGCACTCATCTCTTTGTGACCCGATCGACAGGACCCTCGGACTTCCAGAGATCGCACCTCCTTTGAGCCCTCTATTGACCGACTCGGACACGTATAACGATAACTATGTTGGTCATTACCAACGAGCTAAGCAATAATACTAAATCCTTCGCAATTCAGATATTAAAGTATGCCAATTGATTTTTAGATCAAAGGCTCAACTGGCAATGATGTGATCCTTTTAATTAGCAACTAATTATAGCGCGCAGCGATTAATAAATTATACAGGTGGATCAGAGAATTTTTGAGCATGCAAGCAGCATGTTACGTAACTATGCTAAATTTGTCTTGAAGCTACGATAAGGGTCATGTAGAAGTTTTTAAAGCGATCTATATATATGAAGTGGACATATATGTATTTCAACTATGGTACCATGCGAGTACGTTTGTCTTTCGTGACATGACACGTGTCTTAACGAATAGCGTGTATTCGATGTATCAAATACTCATGATGAGGGTTCGTGAAACATCGTTGATTCGGGCGATTCCAAGGCGAGATCCACGTGAGCATCCACGGAACACCTGCGGCACGCGCCTGCTTTACTACATTATCAACCTATTCATATACCAGAAATTGTGGATTCCTCGTTTTGTAACCATATTTTTCTCCCACTCGGTGCCCTCGGCTTCGGTGTTTTGGGTTTTATAATAGAGAAAGGATGAATGGGGCGTTCGGGCTTTGGCGTCTGACGAAGGGACAATAAGTTGACCGAACGACGACACGAATTGAGTCTCCCAGTCCCATTTCTATCCAAGACAGACTGAACCCATTTTCCGATTCTGTAATATTCATGTATTCATCGATCCACATTCATTCGTTCTGCGATGCACTGAGGTATATTCATACTTGCATCTTTTGTAAATCAAAAGGAATCATCCATCGCTGACTTCAGGAATGCGGTGGAAAATGAAGTGAATATGAATCCCTCCTTCGTCTACCAACGAGTAAATATCCAGTAGCTTTACTGACTTCGGAGACTCATCTAATCCCTGTAAAAGCCTCTGAATTATTTTAATTACAATCATTTCATACAAAAAACAATACGACTAATTTTAATTATCATACTTTTAATTTCACGAAAGTGGGGAATCGTCCATCATCGAAGTAGATACTAAAATTGCTGGATAATCATTGTTTGAAACGTTACCACGATTATTCTGTAAGCCCTGAACTTTTGACGACCGTAATTACGTCACGTAACGCATCACCCTCATATGTAATTTTTGTTTCAACGTTGTAGTGACCATATGGTGGTCGTTCCCGTGATTTTACAGCTCGTAGTCCGTGTATACGTACTTAGATGTAACGTTAGAATTCTGGTAGCACTCGGTCAGGCTTTAATCCCGACGTCCGAGGGTTGCGAGCATTAAGCATGTTGCTCAAGGGAGGAAAGCTTGCGTTGTACTCGGCCATTGTAGGACGTCACGTTACAAACGTGCAATTTGTTGCACAATGCTCTTGCGGGGGCGACGCGATAGTCGTCCATATACATATACCATTGTAAACCCCGGTTATTCACGCCTTCCATTGTCAAGCTAACGACACGTCGACGCTCCAATAATTTTGCTAGACTATAGTGAAATATACGTACAGTCCTAGCTCTACCTTTTTACGAGCCAATTTAGTCCTGAAATATTTATACGAAAGCTACCCTCGTTTCCTTTCCTTCTTGTTCCGTGACCACCTCTTGAACCGATACAATTTTTCTATTTTGTACATACATCCGATTTATCATCAATCTTATCTCTAATTATCGACAATGAACCGATATTATCGTGAATGAACAAAATATGTAAATATCACAAATACAGCACGTTACCATTATTTTAGCGGTAACTGAGGAAATACCTTAAAATCGAAGAGAATCCTGGAGTGGTCATGTTCAGGTGGATTCCCAGGAAAATTTAGCGAATTTCGTGGGAATCGGAGGTACGGCCAAGATCTGTTGTAGTTTGGCTCTACAATACGGAGGTGGTAACACGATAATCGTTTTTCACTAGCCTTACCGATAACAGGTGCCAGGATGCTCAGGATTACGCGTGAACTCTGTACATTCGTTACAGATGATTCTTGACAATTTCACGCTCTGTCCGCGCGGTCAAGCCTTCGGTGCAGGATGTTCATTCTTACGTCATTGCTGGTCATTTCTCGCTTGAGGGAGTGAACGAAACTGGAGGATATACCGGTAGCTAAGGAATACCCCAACGAAAACCACCCCATGAAATTGGGAAATTCAATGAATCGACCTGGCAAAGACTTTGCTACCTCGGTAGAATCTTCGGCTTCGTCCATCCATCCATCCATCCTTCTAGAATCTCCGGATCCTCTGATCTTTTTCCCTTTCACTACCAGATCCGCGAAATCTCCGCGTAAAATCGACGATCAATGAAGTTGAAAGAAGAAAAAGAAATCGAAAAGGAGAGAACCCTGCTTTGACCAATGCTACCGGTTAATAGCAAACCATCTTTGAAAATGCTCGATAAAAACGGGATTAGGATCTCTGTGCTGAAGAAACCGCGATCAACTCAGTCTCGGTTAACGGGATTCGAATTTCGGTAGCGGAAGGAAACATTTTATGGGAAAATTTCTACCATTTCTAGGGGTCCCAGCTTTTATGTATATATTTTTTTATTTTAGATATCGCACAGGAGACTTTGAAGAGGACGAATTTTACGATGTTTAATAATTAGGATTATTTTTTAGAAGAATGCTTTATGACTTTTGGTATCGGCTCTTCGGAAAGATTTCGCTTATTCGGAGTCCAGTTGGGTGATTTCGGAACTTTAGGTCTCGGTGGCGATGGTCCCGTTTGTCGACGAGTCGAGAGTCTCGTTCTTTTTTGTTGTTTACTGGTCTTCGATGTTGTGGTCCCCGTGGTCGATGCTTTTGACTTCCTACGAGTCTTTTTCTTCTTTCTGGAGTTGTTACTATTCCTGTTACTGGCGGTATTTACGGTCGTGTTGGCTTTGCGAGGAGCCCAAGCTTCGATTACACCGGAAGTGCCAGGATCAAATCTACGAAAATAATTTTGACTGATTTTTGTTTATCAGTCTGATAATAAATATTGACAAACGATGACGATTACCTGTATTTATTATTTTTTCTGGCGACGATCCCAAAATCGATGCCACGTCTGAGAGCGAGTGTGACCTGTTTGCGCAATCCTTTGCCAGCCGTGATTTCATAAGTCTGACTAACACGATCGATGATTTCTTTAGGTGTGAAACCTTCGTCCCTCCGTTCGGATTTGAGTAGTTCGTAAACCAAACTCGACCGCCGCACCATTATAAGTCCCTTTTTCTATAACTTTAGTAAACACGGTTCATTTTCTACAATCTCAACAACGATACGAAATAGCGAAGTTCGCTATCAAGTATACGAAAAAAAGCGAACGATAAACTGTCAAAATGGCATCTAAGGAAATAGTCGGTGAATGTTCGATCTGAAGTCAATCACGATTGTTTCAATCTACGATTGTTCTTCACGGCACTCTTTTTTCCAGTCAATTCATTAGAAACTCCTTCATTGCACCATCATATCGTATCCTCCACATTATGATTATGAGAAACTCAGAATAATGGAGTACCCAATGGCCAAATGTTTCCTAGATGCGAAGTTTCGCATGTACATGGTCCCATCATCAATGCCTGCATAACTATAGCTACGTACATGTCTGTTTAATCCAATATCTATATATATACATATAAATTGGTATATCGGCAATTCCCAGAACGCGGTGCTTTGGCAATAGTACTGCAATAT
>JABMBT010101652.1:0-18369 GCA_018906895.1 Odontocolon sp. PSUC_FEM 10030002
AATAATATATAAGTTATATAAATTGCACATCGGCAAGAGATCTACCGAGAATGAGGGACCCTCCACAGAGTCTTAGACTATATATAATCATATATGTAGCAGCTATGTTGCCGACGGCAATGGGTGACCAGCGAATAAGTGAATATTCCAAGATCGTTTAAACGGTGCACCTCTTAAGCAATGGTCAATCAGCAGTTACTGGCATACTTGTATCTTTTTTCATCCAATACGTTTCATGGGCCAACCTCCAATAGGTGGCCAGAAACCGTCCAGCTTATCCCACCGACTACTACTCGAGATTATGGTATCCCAACAGTTATATCTAGGGAATATCCTCGCGCGCGGCGACCAGCAGAAAGCACAATGCCGCGCTTCCAGGCTCGCGCGAATGTGTACTTAATCCGCTGGGATCTTTCGGCCGTATGTATGGATTACCAGACGGTCCGAGAATAGACGTGGTCGCGCTCTGTACACTCTCACTCTCTTGGTCCTGTTCTCTTTCTGATTCGCCATTTCCCCTTCGTACGTCCCAAAGGCTAAAGCCGCTGGACTAACCATTAGCTTCAGCGCAACGACGATGCCAACGACGAGAACGAGGTACATACACGTAGGTTGCTTCCGCTGGCGTGCGAATACGTTCCCGCGAGCTTAGAGACACTATCAGCTTCGGCTTACTACCGGCGTTCGCTCTCAAATTCGCGTGAGCTCAGAGCGTTCGCTGCTTCTTCTTGCTAGTGGCTTCGCTCCGTGGCCAAGCTCTTCTTTCTTCTATCTTATCCCGAGATCCAACTAGATGGTGAGGCCGCAGGATCGTTCACTCGTTCCTCGCTTCTTTGCTTCTCGTTTTTACCCTTTTATACTGTATTTGGTGGATCTCTTTCCTTTTCACACTTCTTCTGGCGAAATCCTAGCCCGAAGCCTTTCTTTCTTGCGTCCAGTCTCGCGCGCCAAGTGTAACGAGTGCGAGCCGATAGTTATCTTCATCGAGGAGATACTGCAGTATACCTCGATAGAACAGGGACAACGCCGCTTCTTTTCACAGATCTGGTGGCAAACGGTTTCACGGATATTGGATAGCGCCATGGGGTAAAGAATCCATAAAGGTATAAAATGGTTTCTCGACATGAGAATCTTCATCGAGACTAATGTGAAGGCCAAGAGTTCGAGAAATGGCAAAAGTCTCTATCGCGTGAAGACATTAATGTCACTTACTGTATATTTCCAATTTTTATTTAAGGCAATACTAGCATCAGATGTGAACTTCGTACTGCCATATTTTCAATCAATTCTCCCACGAATGTTACTCCAAATTTAATTACCACCAAATACGGACACAAACACGAAAGTTTTCATACAAATAAAGAGTAAATTTACTCCAAATTTACATTTATGTCACATGTCATTCTGAAATATACACTTCTAATTTACTCAAAAATAACTTAAAATACAAGCTCCAAACGTCGAATTAAATTATCCCGATTAGTTAACTGCCAGTCATCGTCTGTGAAATAGACAGTTTCTCGACAACCAGCCAATGAACAAATAATATAACGCGAATAATTATGAATATCCATAAATAAGCGACGCGTGGATTTTGTTTATAAACGGAAAGGCACCGCAAATTCGATGTATAAAATTGGGTATATGTGTTTCACGCTCACATCCCAGATACATATATTCTAGTGCATATAAGCTCGACACTCGGCGCAATCAGAGCTTGACAACGTCGAGCTTCACACGTCAGTCCTGCGAACCGGCCGTTCGTTAGTTCACTCGTTCGTAGAGAGGACGTGCAGTATATACGGCGTCCTGTTAATTTGATTTTCTTCGCTGAGGCCACTACCGCCGCGTTTCGGTTTCGAGGACAGCAGCACAGCGACGTCGAGCGTTACGTGTCTGCTACGGGAGACGGGGATCGGGCAATTTATCAATCCACCAGTGAGAGAGAACGACTTCTGGCCGGGCGGGTAATTTAACAAGATTGATGCGAAGCCGACATGCCACAGTTCACCGGGGTCGGGAACGCCAGCATAGTGAATGCGAACAACGCGAGCTGGTTCGCGCCCGGGACGCGAACAGAAGGCATCAGCTAGACGAACGTGTGAGCGACTGGTTATTAGGAAGCCTCATCACGCAGAGCGCCTCGAAATCACGCGCGAGGCATTAAAATCCCGACGAGCTTTCTCACTTCGAGAATAGACTATTTAGTAATCAGAGGTTGCAGCACGCTGTGACCAACTGCAGTTTCATAATAAGTTTTTCTTGGGATTTTCTTCATTAACATTCATACGTTCTTAAATTGCCTTACAATGTGATATAAGAATGATTAGTTTATTACTCAGATGGATGGATGTAGGTATCTGAAAAGATATCAATAATCAATATCGATGTAATATCAATAATTTAGCAACCTAAATTTACATATAGCGGAACATGGGGCAAAGTGGGCAGGCAGTAAAAATGGGCACCGAGATTGAAAATAAAAAATGGGAGCAAAACGGGCAAAATTCAAAATATTCTAAAATTTGGACCCCTTCACTCAGGGTAAATTCAATCCCAAAGACCGTTCTATGATAGTCAACCTGTGTAGCAAATTTCTTAGAAAAAATCCTTAGATACATTCGTTTCAAATTAATTATTTAAAAGTTCCCTTATACAGGGTGACAAATACAGGGTTTTGTCACCCTGTATTTTACACTTCGTCTCAATCTCTTGGCCTTTACTTTGTCTCGCTGTGTTATGAGACCCATGCATCTGCTGCAGTTATCTTAAAATCCTTAGAAATTGTCAGCTCGCAGACTCTACCTCGTTGTGCAATGCTTTTATACTTTTAACTTGCATTCTTATCGCATCAATAAAATAAGCTAACGTTAGTCATCGTTATTCCCAGGCTTTCGCCACCTCTTCCATACGCAGGACAACCAAGAATAAGACGCAAACATCCTCGTATATTATCGGCCTGAGGCGCAGAAACGCAGCGTGCGAGAACCCACATATCTTAAACACGTTTCCCTATAAAATTGCCCGCGATATCTACATCAATTTATCGACGATCGACGCTTATAGCCGATAGTAAGAGGAACGCGATGAATTCGCGTCGAACGCACAACTTGTTGACGTGAACCGGTGGACGCGCTACGGATTGCTCGTTCGATTTCTTGCACGCGAATTTGAATAATTCTGCCGTTTGCAAGCGAACTTGCTACGATATACCGAGAAAACGGCTCGCGGTAATGGTCGCTACTTACCAGTAACGCGATGATTTTACTCTCCGTTCCTCTGAAACAGACACACACTCCGTACTCATCCACCTCTTGTTTTCTCTGCCTTCATCGCAAGCAGCATCGATGATCATCATTTTCCATTTTTTTTTCTCTTCATTTCTTTATTTTTGCTTGATTCAATCAGCAGCGGTTGAAACGTTTGGATAAAATGGTAGTTTGCCAGCATTACCATACGAATTTCAAATACGTTACTGCGACGAATGTTTCCACAGTTGAATACCATAAAATATCGTTGAGAAACTCACTGATGGCATTTATCCGCTACATTCATTGGATTTCGAAGGATTCATTTTTTACAACTACGTTATTATTGTTATTTATAAAAGCAATATATTTACAGTCTCGTACACCAATATCAAACGAGTCTCTAAATAATTCGAATGAGCATCGCATTCTCGCACTTCCATTGCCGAAGCACTTAAACTATAAAAGCGCGCCTCCAGCTATGATTTAATTCACTGATACAGTCGTGCTTCTGGGACAGGTTTCTATCGAATGATAGCAAACTATGTGTATAAATATAGATATACATGTACAGTGTATGTACACGACACGCGCTATCTAATCCGCGATAAGTTTAAAAAATTTATGAGTTCCGATAAATTGTGTTGGTCTCGCGGGCTTATATCCCATGAACGTTGGGCCGGAGAACGGCGGCTTGCTTGCTTCCTTGCTTCCTCCCGTCTGTACTCAGTCCGTGTGCTATGTGCCTCGGAGATTGTTTATGGGGCCGCAATAAAACTATAACGGGCAACCATTATGACTTCTGTTGTTGCTATAGCTGCACCGACGTAGAATCGTGGGTATAGTGAAAAGATCTCCTTTCTTCTCTTCCGTCCGCAATGTCTCGGAAAAGTCAGCAGCTGTACGATATAGTACAGTAAAATGCCATTTGTATGTTCGTGCTGGGTAATGTGCGTGCCGTGAAGCGATCCCACCCACGTAAACGGCGGATCACTGCGAACATATATTCACAGAAACAGAAGTCAATGATACTCTCACGAATTCTCGCAGTCTCATTATCGGAGTAAAGCTTGCCCGAGAGACGAGTCGCGTTAAATTGCCAGTATTATGCGCTATATGCTGCAAAATAACTGATGCTATATCAGACCCCTCGTACGCTTCTTTCTTCTCCCCCCTCGTGGCCTAAGCTCGTTCCCTCTTCGAAGTTGCTGCGTTACGCTACTGCTCGGGTCGTAATTTATCCGGAGCGTTTATGGCATTGTTGTGAAGCAGTGCTTGGCGTCGTCTTATAAAACCAATTTCGCGGGTATTATGCAAGCTGTCAGTCCCATAGGTAAGTTATGGCTAGCGTGCTGTTGCCTCCGGCAGCACAAACAAGTATTACCCGAGCATCGAGCTTGCGTACCTCATTCTCATCCTCAACCTCCACCAATGGTCGTTCGTATACATTTACGAACCGCAAAATCGTACCAACATCACGCAGATAAAGAAAAAAGAATTGTAAGACACGTTAAACAAAATTGAGCCTGCGTCAAATCAGTGCATGCCTTTGCATACGATTGAGTCTGTGACGAGATGCTGATGTAGACTTCTATATTGGATTTTGAAGTTGATCTTTATGTGTGCTTGGAGTAAGATTATAAAATTTTTAAATTATTGCATCTGTCAGATTACTTTGTGTTCATTCAAAGATCTGCAATCATAACAGGAATTCTGGCAACTATTACCACTAAATACAGCCGGGTATTGATTATTGTAAAGTATGTAGTGTATTGTAAATATGCGGAATGTATTTCGTTGTGCACTTACAGGAATCGAGAAGCAAAATCGTCTACACTCAAAATAATAGAATGCTTGCAACAAGCATATATATACTTAATTCAAGCATAATTATACTTGATTCCAGTATAATTATTGTGGTACCTGCGCATATATGATTGTTTCAAGCATTCACTTTTTTGGGTGCAACATATATTCTCGTCGATTTTTGCACATTAAATTGGATCAGTGATCGGACTCCACTATCAATGGAAACCGGCGATATACATATACTTACCGTACGTATATATACGTATAATACTATAAGCTGAAGCGAGAATCGCGCGCAATGTCGGTGTTCTTCTGGAATCGTGTTTAACTCCATTGGAATATACGGCGCTATATCCGGAATTTCGTTCCAGGCCGTTAAGACACTAGATTCCACTTTATCGACACTGTAATGGTTATATAGCCGTTAAAGTTGCCCTCTCATACAACTTTTCCAATCTTATCTTCTCGCGCGGCCCGTGTGCTCTCTTCTCCTAAGCTTGTGATGTTCGATCGAAGAAAGCAGAGGGTGAGTGTGTCGGCAGTCGTCCGAGAGAAAGAGAGGATTTAGTTAAATTGAACTGGCGAGCGAGGAGTTGTCGACGAGATTTGTTCGGCATCAGCGATCGCTGACCGTTGTAAAGGTGCGGAACCGACGTACCGTAACGCGCTACACTCTTTTTCTCTTTTTTTTCTATTTGATGCGAGGAGCAAAGCAACGACGATCGCGACAGCAGCCAACGGAAGATTCGTCGTTGTCGTCGACGTCCTCTCGAATCTCTCACTGGAAGAAAGAGAACGTCCGAAGCCGAGTTCGACGGTGACCAGGTTGTCGATACGTGCCCATCATCCATATGACCCCATATCCTCCAGCACGGGTAAAAGGTTCGAGATTGTCTGGCAATTCAGCCCTCTTTCGTCTCTCTATACTCTCAAGTATACTGTACGTTCAAACTTTCTTCGTCTTTGCGTGAATACCCCCTTGACTCTACTCTCGACTTACCGGCTTTTGCCAGTGTCGTTTATACTGCTCACCCAATGTTGTCTTCTCTTTCAATGTGAGAAAAAAGATATCATGTTTATATACAGGGAAATTATTTGGATTCAACTTAGCATCTCTACAAATCTTTCATAAAATAATCAATGAGAGATCAGTCGATCTCTGATCGGTAATCAGTTAACTCTAGAATGATCAATCACTGGTCAGTGATCTGATCATAACAAATTTACAGCTCACTCTAAGTGTTCTGTGAAGTAAATGCTCTCTCGAAAGATCGGAAGACTTCAATATACAGTTTCAATTTCATGGTGAGACAGAGACTGAAAGCCATTTAAAAGTTTATTCTCTATTATAATACGCTTGGTTACTGGTAATCTACGAGAAACGTTCTTCAACTCGAGACATATAGCCGAGAGAGAATGTAGTGGAAGGAGTGAGGTCAAGGCTAATACTGTGCTGGTCCGGAGCAGCCCGCTAATGGGGTGAAAATCACTTAACCCCTCGTCAGCAGCGTCTCGCTGCGAATCGCGTTATTCAATTCGCGCTCTCTCGGTGAGCCCTCCCCATAATAATAACATCAAACCGATGGCGGTAGGGGCTTGGCAAGGCACGGCGTGGCGTGGCACGACGGCGGCGCGAAGTCGAGGGTTCTGACGCAGCTCGAAGATTTACGGGCACGGCTGGGGCATGCATCCTGTATGAATGGCGGGCAGCTTGCAATAATTCAACTCCGCGGCCACACCTCGGCCACTTCCCGTCTCGAACCTCTCCGTGAGCTCGGCTCCACCGCCCCGAGCCACCGAGCTCGATGATCTCTTTGCCTTTGCCTCTGCCTGACCCTGTGCTGGTTCCTATCTTGTTCTTCGAAGGGGTTTCCGGTAACTGCGCTCGAGGTCGACCTTTCTCCGACTCGTACCGCGTCCTCTACTTTTTCTGTCTGCAGTCTTGCACTCTCTCTCGTCCACGTACTGTGCGGAGTAGCACAACCAGAGAGCAGCAATATCTCTACTCTATACGTTCTTCGTTTCTATACGTGTCGAGCCTTTTCTCACTCATGTGCTCTCCCACCTTGCCAGGGTTACTCGGTTTCGTCGCGCAGCCTCAACTACCACTACCCTTATCCTAGTTCGCGAACATCCGGAGTACGGGGTGGCCTGGAAAGGGATGAGGCAGAACGGTGAGGGAGCAGAGAGCTCTGATATATCGGCCGCACACATTGCACTGGATGGAACGCAATATGTCCGCCGAGAAAGGCAATAACCATTAGGTCCCGAGAAAACTGCCCCATTTCAAACGACACGAACGGTCGAATATCAGGAAATTTATATCTGGTAACCGGGGTACGCGGTACCGCCCGCGGCCTCTGGTTTCTATACTTTGCCTCCACCTCCCGTACTCTTCTTTCTTCTCTCTCTCTCTCTCTCTATACTCTTCGACCACCCACCTTCGCAAAAAAAAAAAAGAAATGTACCGAACGCGACAGTCAAAATGTATCGAGCACAGAATAGGAATATGGGTACTAAAAACATTTATAAAACGAACTATCGTCAATATAGGATTCCAGCGACTTTTTTTTATTATTTAAACTTGGATAATTAGATTTTAATGAAATTGATATCAGAGTAGCCATACAATTTTTTTCCATTTAACGATGATTCACGATCGGTTAGCTTGTACAAAACCTTTCTATATAAGTGGTTCAGGAAGCTACGCGTCAGACTAAGCTACCAAAATTGCTCTCGTAAACGCTGAGACGTGCGGATTTCCAACTACCTCGGCAGTTATATCCCGTTCACTATATAGCTTTTTCATTTCGCCTTCATCGAAACTGACCTGAAGGCATTTTCGCAAACCGACGATCATATAGTGGTGCGATGGAAGCAGGAGAAAGGGGCGGTCTCGAGATTACCGGAAAATTAAAGGTTACGCTAAGAGGCGAGAGAATCGAGAAAAGGAAGTAGAAGGAGAAGAAGAAGAAGAAGAAGAAGAAGCCGGTTCTTGGGTAGAGGGTTGACCCGTGCGCTCGGTCCAGGCGGATGAGCGCACGGATGGGTACACCATGCCAGACACTCCGCAGACTTCCTGCATTGCCTTCCGAGCAGCAGTTCCTTCGCTCGCCAGTAGAAATTGCTTTTCCCCTATAAGGTTACATTATCAGGGTGCCATCTTGTTCAAATGGCTCGGTAAAATGTCAAATGCGACCGAACCCCCGGTATTGCTGCTGTGTCCATCGCTCGTCGTGATCGTTACGATTTGCGGCTGCACGGTCAGCCACGCTGGCGTACGGCACACGACTTTTTGGCAAAATGACTCAGAAACTCGCGGACGGCCCTTCCACACGTTGTTAGAAACTGCACAATTTCGTAGAAAAATGATGATCCTTTTCCTTCTTTTTATCGTTTCTATATAGCTACTGTTGGACTCTTTACGCTATATTCCTTCTACTGGTATACTCCAAGCGAGAAAACCGTCTTAGCTGTGTGTATACGTGTATACGTGTCACATATATACGTACAGCCTCGAGAACACTTGTCGTTCTCTTACTCGCCTCTTCTGGGCGTGGGGTGTGGAGAATCCCGCGAAGAGATGAAGAAAGAGGAAGCTGTGAGGTAGATAAGAGGAGAAAAAGAGAATCGTCGTCCTCGTCGTCGTTGGCGTCCTCCTTGCCGCGGCAATATTGCCCGAGAGCTACCGGGGAACAGCGTACGACCCAACACGTAATGGGACAACTTTGCCAAATGATGCCATTCGTTTAATTTCTTGGAAGGATACGGACTTGGCGAAATTTTTCGACAAAATATTAACGTCGTTTCGCCGACTACGACGGGATTCTATCTTTCGTTGTTAGGTCCTTGAGTGCCTCTTTCTCTTTTGTCCCCGAGCACTTGACTCTCGTACGCTTCCTCAAGGCACTCGGTGTCTCACTTATTTTATCTGGTCTAGCCTTGTCGTCCCTTTGCTCTCTTTCAACGTCCGGTGTACAACCGCTCGTGCAAAGAGCATTGTTCCCGCGACACGAGTGTTACGAGACTCCTCTCGTCGTTTCTCCTCCTCTCAGGAAACTTTGAAAAGTCCTGGTAACGTACCAACTGAACTTTGAGTATACACAGCGAGACTGTAGAATAATGTTCAGGGGTACTGAGTAAAATAGAATAGCTGTGAGCAAAGCTCGTCGTACCTTTTAACACGCGTTTGTTGAGAGTTGATAGCACGCTGAATAAACAGAATGAACAAGCAGTGATGAAAACTGTATAAATTTCATCAAGACTCTACTGAATCATTGCGGTAAAGAAGGAAACGTCGAGAAGTCGGATAGAAATCAGTAGATAAAGCCACTACGTGACAGACGAATACTATGATACGATGACAAATCCGCGTCTCTCATGAAAAAGCGACACGCTCTATTATGTACCCAAGAGCTTTTATGATTTATTAAGTGTGCGGGATCTCGGTACGGAGGGCAAAACGCATCCGGGAAAAATCCTTTTTGTAGAGGTGCTCTGGCGGTTTCTCGCTTGGCACGTCGGGTTGAGGCAGAGAAGCAGCAAACATCGGCGGACTTCCCTCTGGCTGCTCGGCATAAACGTGCCTCCACAAACACGACCACCACCACAGCTTCACGAGTGAGTAATGAAGAGCTGACAGAGATGAAATGGCATTATTTGCGGTTCGTCGAGAGAGGAGACTGCTCTCCACATATAGTATATTATACGTACACCAAGTACCTATAGCTATGTCGTGCACGACGTGATAAGTGATTTGTGTGTACAAGAACGTATTTCAAACACACATACAACAATGAGTATAATGAAGTCTCTTATTTTAATCAATTACACGATTCGTCTTACTAAATTGAAAACAAAATAAAATTCTTATAGTTTTCTATGATGCAGCTATAGGTACTAGGATATACTGAACAGGCATTTGTAACAGAATATATGATGAGGCTCTCATAACAGTACAATTGATATTACGTAATTCCCGATAAGCTCTTCTAGTATTGCAACCCTCTAAATTGGTAACCATAGAGTTGGGGGCAAAGCTGTAGACAGAATAGCATTATTCTCTTTGCGATTCCATATATTGACGAAGAGTGAGCGATAGAGGAAGTATAATACCATAAATATGGACACTTATCGATTTCCAGGGATACTCGTGGAAGCGACTGTTATTGGAAATGGCCGGTGAAATAAGCCTTCACGCGTTGTGCATATTGAGACGTTCATTAGCGCGTGGTTGACTACTCTGTACCCAACACTTTCGCTCTCTCCACATGTATCTCCTCCCAACGTCGTCTTATATTTCAGTCCACACTACACAGTAAATATGACTGGGGATAGAGAGAGAACGAGACACAGAGAGAGTTTAACTTCGAAACATTGAAGAGTGATGAAGGACTGGCCCCCGCGGCGACCTCCGCTGAGCCCTTGACGGGTAGTACGGCCCTGGAATGATACACACCACGACTTCAGCCCCCCCTTATTGCATCTCTCGATAGAGCATAAACCGCGCAAGGGCCCTGCACGAAGAACCAAGTGGCCCAGGCGGATTCACTGGTAGCAAATATATACGTGTAACTAACCAATACATGAAGGCGTTGTGGAATATGTACAAACGAACGCGGACCTCATGCCGCACAGTGCCGCCTTGGAGGCATCATTAGCCCGCATTGTGTTGTACCTATACTAACTGACTCGGTGGCCACAACACGCGTTGTACAGGACAGGAAAGTACAACACCGGTGAAGACTGCAGCCCCACACGGCACGCCATCCCCACAGCCATGAGCCAAGCACACCGCGGACGGGCGGGCAGCAGGCGCGCGCGTTAAGAGTTATATCGCGACACCCGCTGTGCCGCGAGATCTGCGATAGAGTTAATGATGCCGAGACCACGGCGATTCAACAATAAGCCGTGTTATTTACAGCCAAGTCGACGCGCGGCGTGGTGGATGGAGCTCGCCTGCTATACACGCTCCAACTCTTTTCATCTTCTCGAACGTCGTTGTTTCTGCGTCGTTGTCTTCGTCTGGACACGAAGGTGCATACATGTACAGCGATGCAGAGATCCGGTCAGTAATGGAGACTATGAAGAACGTAGGTACACATTTCGGATCGACTAGTCATTGGCCTTTACATCCGCTTCTGATAACTGATGGGGCACTACGATGACCAATATGGCAGTGAAAGGAGAATTCGCTATATACGTACGAAGATGCATTTATAAATTCTTTCACTGAGTAGTGACTTTTGTCAACGGAATAAAGTACCTTGTTTCCTTAGTTGCCAATTGTTCTTCAATTATGAGTCCTTGAAGAATTTTCCAGAGCATAACTGACTTCAAAGTCACAAGATCAGAGCAAGTGAATGGAAATTTCGCTAAATCAATTTGTTACAACGAATAGCTCTTGTCAAGCTCCGCACCCTTAGGGAGCAAATCCAACCAGCACACAGAACGAGATCGACGGCGAGTTCCCTTGATTAATTCAAGCGTTCTCCACTTTCTTTCTTTCCTCGACTCTCTCGTCTTACGGCTTGCCGGTTCGTTAAGAAGTTATTGCAATTGTTGAACGCGAGGGTCGTTCTCTTCGTCTCTTCGGTCGATCTTTCTTTTCCATGCCCATTTCTCGCATCTTTTCTCCCTCGGTTTAACTCATCTAAAAACGCCAAGGGGTGAAAAGATGCTCTCGAGGAGAGAAAACGGAGGCGCAATGGCATCGGGTACCACTACGTTCTCGTTTGAAGAAGGGCGTGAACGTGATTAACGTAGCCCTCGTACAGTTCCGCGTGCACGTCTCGTTCCAGAGTAGAGCGAGTCCATCGCTCCTGCCTCCTCACTTGAGATTCTTCACGGAACGCCCACATTTCTCTTCCGATTCTTTTAATAAAGGTTAGTCTGTCTGCTATTAATGACTGGCGTGACGCACTTCTTCTTTCAGTGACTCTTCTCCTTTCCGCTCACTCTGGCCCGTCGTCTTCGGTCGGTAATATATCGATTTCCTTTTCATCCGCGACTCCCCGACCAACCGAAGGTGCAGAAGGAAAATCGATGAGAAGCCTGGACCACGGTGTCAAGTCAACAAGAAAGATGGAAAGTGGACTTGTCCCTTGCGAGTTAAGAATCCCGTCCCTACTCGGTTATACAGAGAGATAACTTTTGGTTGACTCCTGGCTTCCGGGGGATTAATTTTGGTTAACAGGTAACCATCGCCTTGGGAGCTGCCGGTACAAATTGGTGAACGCAGAGGTTATCTTACTACCTACTGCACATTCAGACGCGACAACACTCTTGGGAAATACATTCTAGAAATCCAATTGTAGCCATAATATAATACTAACAATAATATAACTGAGTTTTGAAGATAAAATCTCAGTAGGCCGTGAGAGCATCGGTGGTAAAAAAGACTTTAAAGAACAAAGAGTCTCTACGCGATCTTGTATACGGTGTCTGGATTGCGAGTGAGTAAAAACGACTTAATCGAGCTTTCGCGTAAATGGCGGGTGTATTTCTTCGTACCGAAGAGGCAAACGTGACCACGAACGACAGTAAAAGGAGACGTGTAGACGCTGAGAGCAGCGCTTAGCAGCTGTCTTTGGTAAAAAAAAAAGGTCCTCGTTGGGTATCATCTCGCCGGCGAGTCGGAGGACGGAAAGTCAACAAGGTCTTCGAAAGAGCGATGCGGCAGATGAGCCTAACCACGCTGCTTACCACTATATGACGGTAGTAGCCTAAACTCGTCGGGTGAGCTCGGCCTGTTTGGCTTGCTACAAAATTAATACATTTCGAACGTCGGAGGCCCCGCGAGGTACGCCGTAAATCCCGATTAATTGCCAGCTGACTCTCGTAAACACATCGAGAATGTTGAAAAAGTCTTTTGGCCCCAGGGGCGATCCGGTCCTCAGTTTCTTCGTCCGTTGGTCCTCATGGCAGTCAGGGACTCCTGCTCCTTCTTCGTCCGCGTGTTCCTATGGGCTGTAGTAATCGGCGGTTCAGCCATAAGCAGAAACCAACCATCAAAAACGGCTCTCGCATTCTTCTCTGAAATTCGCGTGCTGTACTTATCCGCTCACGAACTGTCTGTCTGTCAGTTTGTCGTTCCCTTGTCTCTCTTCTGTCTCACGTCAGTCTCATAACAGTAGCAAAACGATGCGAACAACAGTTGGCGCGTTGATGAAACTAAGTGCTCCGTTGACTGCTTTCTGTTGCAGTGGATACGATGACTTTCGGCATTTCTTCTCAGGACAGCCAGTAGTCGACTAAAAAAAAAAAACACGTTACTTGAGTGGTAAAGTGGTCGAACTACTCGTTACACACGACAAACTCCAATGAAAACAAACGTAGTCATTCCAGACCGTAAAATTCCACATGTCTGGACGAACTCACGAAATTTGCAGTCTTTCGGTGTTTATTACGTACTTGGTACAACGTCTGAATTCAGACATCGGTATACGAAGGAAAATAATCGGACGGAAACTGACTGCCGCAACAATAACAGCAGATGCTATTTAATAATTCCACCGTTGCATCGGTAAACGGACCAGATAAATTCCTGATTCGTCATCCATTAGCATAGCACTATATTCCAGGGTTTCGATGCCCTGCACTCACCCCCGTGCATCTCCTTCGCTGCCATCCTGCCTCACTGGATCCCTTATTCCGAGTATCCGTCGAAAATTTATGTGCACGGGTGTGATTAATGGGACGTTAGCCGCAACCCCGGGACATCTGTGTTAATGGTGACGGATGGCAAAGCTAATGGCGTCAACCATGGACGAGCCAAAACCTTCAGGCTTTCAATCAGTTCCCATATTCTCTCTGAAATGCCCCAATACTTTTTGACTGGGTTAATAAAATTCAGATATCGCATGATTTTGAGAAATCTACTACTGCCAGTTTAACCGATGATCGTGTGACTACACGGCGAAGTTTGAGGTTCTCCCTAGTGAAACGACGAAACAAATTATGGTTGGCACGATGGAGAGACGTGTGCTCGTTGCCACACAGAGAGAACGAAACAGAGTGAGAAAGAAGAGTGAGTTTGAACGCGCAGGCAAGTAGTCTTTGCTGGGGCTCTGCTGTGTTGGAGTCGGGGAAGAAAAGCAGGCAGGCAGGCAGGCAGGCAGGCAGGCGGGCAGGCAGATATTGAGCTCTATATTTCCATAAGCTGATATTTACGCGGCAATATACGCGGCCGTGCCCGCTACTTTATGGGCCTCGTAAATATAGCGGGGCCGCCGGGAATTGGCTGGCAAGGCGGCCGCGAGCATCGTTCCCTGTACGTTGCGTTCTCCTCTGTATGTGCCTGCCTCTGCCTGGTCTGCCCGGGCTGCCTGTTCGCCTGCCCTCATCCGGCCCAGAGACATAAATCCCCGCCAATTGTAAATAACACGCGACGTATGCTGATCTCCGTGTGGCGGCCGTGCGCTCTCTCACTCGTCGGTATTACATGCTACACGTACGCCCGCACGTCTGCCTCGATCTCCCGTAAACGCGTACACAAGTGCAGCGAAAGTTGCATACATTGAATATATGTACCTGAATCTGCAGTATACTTCAATGTGCCTTGTACGTACCTCACGAGAAATTTATCCAAGCAAAGAGAATCCTATTCAACCTGCAACACGCGTCTATATCATTTCATCTATATATAAGATGCTAGGTATCCAGCTTTATTTATCTATAGAACATCCTCTTTTCGCAGTTTCGTATTACCTTGGATTTAGGTACATCGAACCAGAAACACAACCGTTCGATTACGTCAGCTATGAAATGTTTCTCTTGCATATCATTGCTATATGTAGACACCGTACTAAAAAGGCTATGAAGGTTATATGAGAGGGAGTAACCTTGGAACCTTTCACCCTGTGCACCACCTGACCGTCTCGGAAACATGAGTTACGATCATGAGTGAGTTCCCCACGTGCACAGGGGGTGAAAGCACTTGCATTTTCACATATACTTTAACGGGGCACGCCTCCCCGCCACCTATGTGTATTATGGTACCTCTCCCATCACATAGCAAAGTACATATTCCATTGTGGTACTACTATGGTACACTCTGTTGCAGTTGGGAATAAACGCACATATATGATTAATGTATACGTGCACGCATGTATGTATATATATGCTTTTCTGATAGTAGAAACGGTACAAACTCTACTCGTGACGAATGAGTTACCGTTGCCGGCGGTGAAACTATACCCGGGCCCGATCGACTGGAGTTGGGGCCAGCGCATTATTTCGCAAAACGTCATGCAGGCGAAACTCGACGCTATTATTGTTTCTCTTGTACTCCCGCTCTGTACTACGTAAAATATAGTATATACGTACAGTACATATGTGCATGTTACCATGTACACCGAGCACGGTGCCGGATCGTTTCAACAAAACATGATTTAAGACTCGTTCCATCCTAGACGATACTCCCACACTTTTCTTTCCTCTCACTCCCTGCACCTTTTTCCTTCGAATTTTTCATCCAAATTCGTGTACTGTTGGCGAATTGGAATATACATGCTTGCCAATAACTATTTTTGCTGAATGACAAATGTGTGTGATGGAATTTCAAACTTTTCTTATGTAGGTGCATGATACGAAGTATAACTATGCAGACATAGAACCTCTATTCTGATGTACTATATTTTCGATGATTATAGACGAATGTACGAGGGCGCCTTTGCAAACGTTCACGTTGCGACAGCACACACAGTGCTCGGAGCAAGTCGAACGATAGATGGGTATGCTTCGCGGAGATATCCTTCCGTGTCGCAGGGCCACTTTATCATCCGTGCGCGGTGGCGCGACCACGACCGTGTGTTCCGGATCGTCCATCATTCCCAATCACTTCCTTGCACGATCGGTCTCATCCGCGAAAGCCCCTATCATCCCGTTCCGTCTCATTCCTTCGTCTATTGCCCACCGATCTACCGATCCTTTCTCCTTTTTACATATACAATCTCAGTAGCATCAGCGTCGTTGCTGACATTGCGCTCGAACGACCGAATAACGATATGTTCGTGATGCTATTCACAATAAGACAATGTCGTTGGATTTTTGTTCGATCACTGTCATCCACCTCGCCTTACGATTTCTCTCTTTCCCTTTCCAAACGCTTGGGTACGACCTGCTGTTGGAACAATCGTCTCACGAGGGACCTTTGTTATTGATAGCTTTTTCTTAAGTGCACGTTGATCGATGGACAAGCTGTGTGCCAAGAGACAATATTGTATAAATGATAAATAATGATTTCTTGACCAATTGACTGTAACAGCCGATTAATGATAATGCACTTTGCAAAATCGAGCCAAGGTGAATTCGCAAGGAATGACTGACTACTGAATGCTAAACTGATAAACTGACGTCGATATCGAGGTCGAATAGTTTCGATAATATCTGAAATACACGCTAAACTACTTATAACTTATTTTACTTTCGAAAAATAGAGTCTGACATGTTTTATCTATTAATTCGATTCGCTGATCGAAGCATGTGATCTCGACAGTCGTTTCATGGTTGTTAATAAACCAGAGTTATAAGCGCAACGGTATATTATGGTAGCAAGCAAATATAATCAAGTCAATTTAACAAACAGAGTAGTGCGAGAGAAAGTAATTGATGCGTGGCATAAAGATCAGTTCGATCGCAAGTGGTGGTCGTATAATTTTAATTAAAACATTATGATACTTTCGTTGGTTCCACCCATACTGCGAAGTAAAATATTATGGTGCAGTGTAACAACCGAGAAGTCTCGGTACATCGATTTCATATACCGTGACGGCATATTTCGAAAGATAACTTTCGATAATCGTTACTCTATATACGAACGTTGAAATCGTTTCGCTACGCGTGAGAGCAAATACTTTTTTACACACAAGTATCCAGCGAATAAAGGTCAAAGGACATATGTGCTGTGAGTAAGTATAGAAAATACGCCCTGTGAATTTTCGTCACGCGATATTTTCATGATATAAAAGTGATTTACAGTCCTGAGGATGAAGCTGTTCGTATTTCGAACCGACGATATCGTCGGAGGGTTTAGAATCGTTTGATCGTCGAAGCATTAAACTGGGGACTTGGATGAGCATTTCGTTCAGAAAACGTTTGAAATATTCCATTCTCCATGTCCGAGAGTGCAAAGTCGAATTTATGATGAGAAAATAACAGCGAAACTGTGAGGCAGGGCATCGAGATATACGCAAGGATGCATCTTGTCTGAACGTACGGATTTTTATTACGCGTAAAACTGCGTGCTAGCGAACGTGTAAGATATGCCGAGTTACGTATTTTTCTTTCTTTTTTTTTTCTTAAAGCTCCCCTTGTGATCGTACAGCGTACTTAAGGTGACAGGACCTCCGGGGGGTTCACGGCATTAATGGGACATTATTTACAGTCGGCCTTTGTCTTCCAACGATATACTACATTGTACTACACGAGAGGTACTATATATTTATATATTCATAAGGAAAACGCAAAGGGAGGAACCGAGGGCTTCATCGCAACTATAAAAAGTGGGACAATATATAGCGAACAGACGATAGCGAGGTATCCAAAACATCAAGATGATCGGAATGCAATTTTTATCTTTTTTTTTTAACTTAAAAAATGTTTCGTTCGAGAATCTCTGTGAAACTCCATTCCACACCTATGGAGCCTCTCGACCTTTTTCAGTGCCGCAGGGGGCGAATATCTTATGACGACTTATTACCGCGCCGTGTGCGCGCCCAGGGCTCAAAGACTATCGTGTTTCACAAAGCGCGCGTAATTCTACACCGGCATCAATTTTCTTCGAGTTGGCCAGAGCGCTGAGTGGATTGCAGTATACTACAGTGTCTGGTGTACAAGAAAGGGAGGCTGAATGTTGTATTATTGTCGACGACGTGAAAAAAGGGGCGCACAACACTGATGAAGAAGAGTGACCGAGGTGAAAGATGAGCGACGAAAGAAGAAGGAAAGGACGGTAGCTTCTGGCAGCATCTCACGCGTCTGCTTTCGCGGTACAGTTAGCGCTCAGGATCATCGGATCCGTGGTCTCTTACTCTGCCGCGGGTCCTTGGGGTACGATTTACGGTGAAAGCAGGACAGCTGAAACAAAGTCCCGACACTGTAAATCTCGAGTTGGATGACTTAAAGTGCCTCATACGTGGAGGATATATAATATAGCTCCGAAGTTAACGTCCCGGTCGTCTCTCACTTCTCGGCAACGTCCTCGTAGTCGCATCCTCGTCGTATTCGGGGCTGTATAATGGCTCAATGCCCTCAGCACACGCGGGACGGACCATGTGTCGTAAATTATTTTATCCAAACCCCACACATGACA
>JABMBT010101653.1:0-27531 GCA_018906895.1 Odontocolon sp. PSUC_FEM 10030002
GGGTGACTGGAGTTCAGACGTGTGCTCTTCCGATCTTTGCGTTGATTCGACTCAATGTTTATGAACATGTGCCCCAAAAACGTGGGACGATGGAGGAATCCATGTATACGTTTCTCGGGGCGAACGATCGATTTCTCGGGTTCGCGTCCTGATACGCGTGTTTTCCGTTCGTCGATCGAGCTATCGGCTTAGTAAGCAAATACTTGGATTCTATGCTGCAACGTTTATAGATTTCTCTGACTTACCAAATAGTCGATAATCCCTGATAAGGGACGTACCCGAAGGCTGTATCGCAATTGAAACGGGCGTCGAGGTAACGCGTGTGGCGTCGGAGATTTCGGAGCTGGGAGTGTGCATCGAAAAAGGGCTCTAAATTATTCTTTGGATTTTTTCGAAATTCCCCGATTTTTGTGGAGCGGATATCATTTTTTTAAATTGTTCGACACTCGAGTTTATCCTGTTTTTTATACTGCTCCAAAAAGCGAGATTGCAATACTAATGTGGACATTTATTTTTGCTATCTTCTTGATTTTTGAATATTTTGTGCGGTGCGATTTTTCTCGACGTGATTTTGTACATACTTTTTGTTTGTTGGCGAATCACTTTTTGACTCATTTTGGAGCACGATTTTTTGGAGTCGATGTAAATTTTCGAATTTTCTCAGCGATTAGCTTTTGCTTGATAAAAAAACTCAATTGTCTTTGGAACTCGTTCAACTCGCATATTTGACTTTTATATAGTTTGTAGTATATGATTCTTCGCCTTCAAATTTCATACGCGATTGTTAAAAAAAAAAAATATTCCAAGAGGTCGATTTGGTAAACAATTTTTTAATGGACTTGATTGCAACGCATTCGGTCTTCGCAGCGCCGCGTTTCTTTTGGGGGTTCGAGACTCATTTTGGAGGACTCATTCCAGTTGTTCACTCCAGACGCACTCGCGGTGACAATTAACGATGCAACGAATTCTTTCAACACCGAGTGTACTTGTATTGTACGTTTGGGCTCTTTCTGTTTAATCTACAAGAAGGCTCCAACGTCTGCAAACCAGATTCCTTTGAATTTGGTTTCCTCTCCCCTCCTTGATGAACAATGAAGTCGTAGCGAACGCGCGTCGGACCTTCGAACATAGAGGGGACTTTCATCAGTGAAAGTTCCAGACTTTTCACTCTGGTTTGCTATAACGATCTAAACACCTGCTAGGTGTGTCGGCAGATGTTGCGGAGGGTTAGTGTTTTATCAGAAAATTACCTGCCCTGGAAAATTCCTTCCAGTTGTTTCTCTTACCGCACAATCAAACACAAACAATCCAAATCCTTGACAAGAAACACGAGACCCTTGTACCCATTGACGTTGTTTCAATTAAATTCTAGACAACAGGCCATTGATAAACGACGTTGGACAACCCGAAGAGATGGACGACAACGGACCAAAATCGTTGATAATGGAGATATATCCATGGATACCACTCTTCAAAAAGATGTGCAAGGGCGCGTTGGTTCAACGGAGTATGGCTTCCTTGAAGCATCTCATGATGTATTATTCGAGGTAATGAATTGTTTCGACAAATCACTTAAACTGCTGAATCGTACGTACCAGTAATGGTCGCCACTGAGTACTGGGTATTCCCCCTTATGATAGAGTTGAATTTTTTCGTTACATTTTTTTGTCGAATTCTCTCGCTTTTTCGCATGTACTGGAATACTTTTTGTTAGCGGCACATGTGCAAAGATAAACGACAACCTGGTCTCATGCCCAGTGCACTTGCCTGTTATTGCAGTTCCTATGATAATCCTTACGTTTGCATGGAACGCTGCCAAGATAATCCAGAACGAAAGGACTCGACTATACTTTCTTCGTTGTTTCGCATTATTCTACTTTACGACGCTGGATTTTAATTTCAGAAACGTTCGGCCCAGCGTTAACGAATGTCATACTAAACCGCTGAGAGCCGAGAAATTAAAGGATTCCATTAGCGAAACGTTGCTTTTCTTCCTTTATTATTATCGTGATATCGGAGAGGAGCAGGATCGAGCTGTTTACATGGATTTAATGACCGATCTATTGGCTATGTATATAGACATGGAGTTGAAGGCGTCGAAAAAGGGCAAAGAGCATCACGACAAAATTTCAGCGAGGCTCTCGTCCTGTCTCCACGTTTATCTCGGTAAGCATTTCGTTGGGCACTATGAATAACTTTGACGCCCGCGTTATTTTAACGCGATTAATATGTTTACAGAACATTCGACGGAACATCTTTTAGACACGCTTCTCAAAGTTCATTTTATGACTCATAATTATCATGAAATTCTGGATCCCCTAATGAAGTGAGTTTCTTGCATCGACTGTCGATTGATCAATGGATTGGCCGCTATGACTAACAAAACTAACACGCGATACCTGTGAAACCGCTTTGCAGGAAGATATTCAAAGGAATAGACGAACATCCCAGTTCAAGCATTATGTATGTTCGTTACTTTCTCGCCTATCGCTTGTGGAAAAAACTAAACAAGGATGTGGCTGTTAGAAATCATATAAACGTCACCGCTATGTCGTCTCTCGGAACTGCTCCAACCGACTTCCCTCCATTTATCATCGATTCTGTACTACCAAAAGTGCCAAAAACGCAAAAACTTTCGACCAAGTTGCTTCTGTTACACAAATTCGAGGTGGACAAGTCTTGCGAACAGTTTTTGAACTTTTGCAAGAAAGAAAGAGGACTGAACATTCCGAACGAAGAAGACGACTCGACCTTCGCGAATGCAGTCACATGGAATGGGGTATGCTTTGTATATTTATATTCACTTATTTTTTACGATTCCGTAACGCCCGTTTATATTTTCCACGGGTTTATCTTCACGTCTATAGTACTAATTTATCATAGATTTGTAAGGACTGTCGAACTAACTACTATCGCTGCAACAAATATATTTATTTTAATACTTGTATTGTATTTACATGTACGATATCAGCTAGAAGATATGTGCGAATTGATTGTTCATAAAAATGTTGAAAATGAATCGAAAACGCTCGAAAATAGTTCATCATCGCCGAATAATTTAATTCACAAACCACTTTATGACATAACAGATACGAATCGTAAAAGGCTTTCGACAGCGAAAGCGTCTACCTCCGTTAAAGTATCTTCATTACGTAGAGCTAAGAAATCTAACGATATAGTATTGATTGATCTTACGAGCGACGAAGTGACTCAAAAAGTAATAAGGCAAAAGAAAACTCGAAGGAAACTGGTGTGGCTCGAAGAAGCTAAAAAACGTATCGTTGCCAAGACGACAGCAAGCAAGAAAGATTCAGCGACTCAAGATGTATATGCTCCCGCGGAAAATCTCCGAGATACCGTGGATCTCGAAGCTCCCTGCATCAGTCGAAAATCTGTGAGCCTCGACGTGGATTCATCTGTTGTCGAAGATATTGCTACCGGAAATGAAGAAACAACAGTCGAAGAACAAAGTATCACGAAACATTCGCAGGAGCTTTCCGCGGTATCTGGCGATAAATTCGCATCGGAGCATTCGATAGTTGAGATTTCAGAGACGAACAACGATATCAGCAACAATTTCGAAGATGGCAGTGCACTGGAAGCAACGGCTAGTAAACAGAATGCGGTTGAACACGAGGTTGTAGAGGAGCGACAGACGGAAGTCGCGACAAGCTGTTCGAACTTATCTCCAAAGGATTCGGCAGCTATCGGGGCAAATTATTCTAAACCTGGACAATATTCGGGAGAGAATAAGAGTGACGACGAGGGGATATTGCCCACCGGGGAGACGGTGAACCCACGGAATGTATTCGAAGCGAATGAGGTAGAAAAAGAAACGACACCGCTGGCATCTCCGGAGTCCGATGAACTGGCAATAAAAAGCGAACGTGTGAACGGAGCGCTTTGCGAAATTATAAATGAGGAAATAGTGTCGAGCGCTGTGGAATTGCCGATCGCCGAATACGCTTCGGAAGTGTCCTTGCAAACCAGCTATACCGAAGAAGATGAAGAAGTTGCGACCTGCACGACGAAGATCAGAGAAGCCGAGTTTCAGGAAAATATCGATGGACTCGCGCTTTTGGCTAGTGTATCGCAAAGGGTTTCGCATTTGACGACTGCACCGACGATAAAAACCATCCCTACCAACGGAGAATTGATAAAAGTTAAGAATTACGCGTCGCTAGCAAATCTGAATGCGACTGACGAACCCGATACCTCCAGTGACGCTTTGCCATTTTGTGGGAATCCAACACCGGACGTAATTAATAAAATCGTTGGGATTTATCCGGAAGACGCGATGGACAAAGTGGCGTTTCAAGTTGAAGTTACGTCGACGGGCGAAATTAATCCGTACGAGGAAAGCTGCGATCGGGTGAACAGTGATGTGCCATTTTTAACGGATACCACGGAGATTTGTCGCAACGGTCAGCTACAAAATTCGAATGTCATTCCCGTGGAAAGTACGACTCAGGCGGAAAAGGGCGATATCAATGTGATATTGAACGGTGAAACAGTCGTCTTGTTTCAAAAATCGCCAAACAGCAATTTATATATCATCAACAAAGCTGTTGAGAACAGAGATATCGTCAACGAAGAGGTACCGAACGCCTTGAGAGACATTGAGGAACACGGTAACGAAGCCGGAACGTTCTCGTACGATCTGTACGACAACATGTATCGCGGCCAACCGCCACCCTACGATCTTACGCAATACAACAGGGAACTGTCGTCCCAGGAAAGTAGGAGAAGCAAAAAAGTCAAAGTGGATTCGATCGGGGAGGCAAACAAAGGAAACGATCCGATGGAATTGACGAAGCCAGGAAAAAAGAAATCATTGGGAAGGACGGGAAAACGAAAGAATACAACAAATTCCGGTCTATCGCGAAGGCGGCGCATTATACAGGAATACAATGGATGCGCGAGCAATTTGTCGGGTCACATAAAGACCAATTACGGGATTCAGGAATGTCCACAGGAACACGTAGAGTCCTCCCATTCGATTCACATTCCCGTGACTCACTCTACTCCCTTATCTTCGATTTATACCAAGTATACGGCTGGCGCGGAACTGTATCTACCGTGTCACAAAAATTGCAACTCGATGACGTGCGGCTTGCCGGTGAATTCGAGTTCGGGTATTCACTCACATCCGGGGAAAAGTTCTACGGGTGGAAAGCCTCTTTGTTCGTGTTTAAATTGCACGTACGGCATCGTCGCCGCTCATTGCAGCGAATGTATTTTACCGAGTGCCGAATCTCGATCAAATTCGATCGACAACGCCTCGTATTATTTACCCTTACATTCCACGGTACAAACGTCTGCCGTCCAGGATTGCAGTCGGACGAACGGTGAAGAGCCACTCGTCAAAATTTATGATGATCAATTAGTATGTAAATTAGAACAGACTATTTTAGATAGCAAGCCTTTGGAAAACGTCGGTGTCAAATGTGAAACGAAACAGATTTATCGTGCCGAACTCGACAACAAAGTACCATTGAAAAAACGATTCAAAGCTATGATGTCCGTGTCGTTCGAGGAGATGTCGATAAAACGCGAGAAAGTTGAAAATTATCCCGGAACGCCTATGCTCTCGATAGCGGCACTCGAAGCTGAGGATGCATTGCGATCGGCCGATGATTCGAACAGCGGAAAAAGTTCGTTGGATCTGTCGCCAAAGTGTAGAAGCGAGACGCACAATTCGCATCATGCCAGGGAAATGATTCGAAGAGATTATCACAAAGACACGATGACGTCGCCGTCGCAATTGACAAACGGATATCACAATCACAGCGGCGGTGTCGAACGAAAAAGAAAACGACGATCCGCTCAGAATCCTTCGCCGTGCAATATCGAGGAAGCGCGTCACGAAACGGGTTATCAGAAGACCCGCAAGACACCTGTCAAACACAGAGAAACGACTGTAATTGCTGGGATTGTACCGAAACATTTGCCGACACCGACCAAGTCACAAGCGAGGCCTTCAAAGAAAGTAAAAGAGCAAGACGCTGTTCCGACAAAAAAGTCTACGAGGCAAACCCGAAGCTCGAAGAGAAACGTTCCCAGAGTAACGTATAGTTACGCCGATGGTGATTCTGATTGGAATCCGTCCGGTGGTGGGTCTAAACGAAAACGTAAGAAGACTAGTCGATGATCGATATTGCCTCGCTACCGAGCGTCGCTCCTGTGAATGCCGACAAAATCCTAGCATCCACGGGAACACGATACCTGACCGTTCACAAGGCTGTGGTATTTTAAAACTGTACATAATATTCACGGGAATATGTACATAAATAGGAATACAAGAAGAAAGAAAAAAAAACATTCGCTATAGCGAAAATTATTACATATAACGAATAGCACAACTGGAAAGTCATAAGCTCGAAGATCGTCGCTAGAAGCTTTTTACACTATTCACGGAAGATTAATACATCTGGAAGACTATAAATCGATTCGTGAACTCTCCGCCAATGAAGAATAAAACTCGAATATTTCGTTTCTGTTTATAAAATAAGAACGTCCATTCTGTTTGGGGGTTTTTGTCGATTAGCCAACCGTGTCGCATTTATCAAAGCCTAGAGAAAAAGCTCATGAAGCTTTAAGACGTACAAAATTCTGGTCTCATCGATCGATAAGATAATATAACTCGACTGAATGCGAATTAAATATGTTAAAAGTCAAAATGTTTTTATCGTAACATGTAAATTCTCTCTGCGCAATCGTAATTACCACAACGGTCACAAGGTAAGGTTTCGCGTCCTAATCGCATCGACGATATTTCTAATAATTTATTCTCTCTCCAAATTAATTCATCTTTTTTGGAATCTTTCAGAATTCTCAAGAAACTTATAAATTTGATTTAATTTATATGGAGCTTACAAACGACCAGGAGTCGAAGAGTCTTTGCCAACTACCGAATACCGTCGAATTCACCATGATCAGAAAAATACATAAAACCGAAACAATGCCGCGCATTAGATTACGATAGTATATCATCCCGAACAATAATGCTGTTACTAATTAGAATAACATTCACAAGACCCGTAGTTGACTCGTTGAATGTTAAATCGTAGTTGTGAAAATCCGTATCTGAGCGCAGTTACCATATATCGTTGGCGAATCAAAATGCAGGTAGAGTGCCTAGTCAATGATTTACCGAATACGTAATTATGCCCCTAAGAATTCTCGATAAAATAGGAAAGATAAAGAGCTATCGCGCACGCTCGCTTGCACGAGTTTCTAGCGAAGAACGGAATCAAATAAGATTATTCCCGTTGCTTCGCAGAAACAGATAACTATATTTATTTACATATGCTACCCGGGATCGCACGAGCATAAACAAGCGGGTTTATTGTGTCCTACGAATTTAACTGACAGTAGATGATTCATAAATGCAAACTATAAGACTGAACGAAAATTCCGGTTGAATTATATTAGTTTAGATGCTGTATTGTGGTAAGATGTGTATAGTCGAGATCATACGTATAATCACATAAATCAGGAAGATAATATTCATTTCATAGAATCGTGTTGGAAACATCACTCGGGAAGACAGGTCTAGACTTTTGTTAGACGTATCTTAATTTTCTTTACACATCCCGATACCTGATCTCCAATCTGTGATGATTATAATTATCCACCTGGCTGATATATTAGCGTCTAAGTAAAGCCTCGCGCGTAACTTTGGCGTTGTTTGAATTCCGATTGCCAAATAAAACGATCCTGAGATCGTGATCCAAAACAGAGATATGATAGTTGGAAAAAGCAAAACATGTTATAAATTGTTGTCGCTGCTTATTAATATTATTCTGTTTTTGATCCAAAGCTCTTGGCTTTTTAACCATCACACGATGTATGCCTGTTTACATATATTTATCAAAACACCCGTTGTTATTATTTATTTTTAAAATATTCGAATGGAAAGTCTGATAGTTTTAAGTCGAAAAAAGAAAAAAATGATTTGCGTTGTGGGTGGAAGCGATTACATCATTGACGCTGGACAGGAAACAGATCTGGATGATTTTGACGGATACTCCGGACACCGAAATTCTGGAAAATGACATAATATACCCGCAGTTATGTTTCCTTGATCTAGTTTTTATCGTTTTTGTAGTAGTAAAATTATATTTCTCTAATTGTACTATATCCGAATGAAATGTATTTGCGGCTGTTGCCTCGTCTTCGTTCATTTGTACAAAATTCATCTATATTCCTAATATCACTTAATTCCAAACGATTTGACATCGATTTTACTAGAGGCATCAGCTCGTAGTCAATATAATCAAAGTACTTTGAGTTTCATTGTACGAAATAAAAGATTTATCAGAAATATCGAGTATGTATAGTTTTGTATATAGGAATACGTGTGTGTAAGTGTTTCGACTGTAAACTGAACTTGTGACGGTCGTTATATTTATCAAGTTCTTAGATGAATGAACTTTTCAGTATAAAAGTTTACCAACAATACATATATTCTATTTATTAGATAACCGAACGATTTTGCGCGAAATAAACGTCGAATCCCAAAACATCGAGTTGACTCGTTTTTATTATTCCCCGAATAATCATTTATTGAGATTTTCTAATAAATTCGCATTTGATAAGATACGCATAACATTTTTGGCATATTCACCTTGGCTCACAACATTGTCGTTATAGATGGAAATATATTCGGAAAAATTATGAGAAATTTTTTCGATAACGATAGCCGTAACCAGGAATAATTATTTATATCTTCATACTGTTCAACGACATGCCGTTGTTGGTAGTTGCAAAGTTGAGCTTTACTACGCTACACGTTTCGACGATGAACTCTCCGATCGTTACAGTTAAACAGGGCCAGCTTAAGGGTTTCGTGATAAAAAATATCCATGGAGGCGAATTCATCACTTTTCGTGGAATTCCTTATGCCGAGCCGCCTATCGAAAGTTTGAGATTCAAGGTATTTGGAACTTTGGCTATAGATCGAACTTGTAAACAGACTACAATCAAATTTACATAGGATCCGAAACCTCCAAAACGATGGAATGGTATTCGTGATGTTGGGGATGTAGAACCGAGGTCCCTTCAATTCGATATATTTCTCAATAAAATGGTCGGTGCAGAGGATTGTCTGTATCTCAGCGTCTCGACCAACTTGCTCGCTGGTAAACGACCGGTCATGGTTTGGATTCACGGGGGTGGTTTTAACATGGGAACGGCAAATGGAGATTTCTATGGACCGGATTATTTACTGCGACACGATATAGTTTTTGTAGCGATCACTTATCGCCTCGGTTGCCTCGGTGAGCGCTCAATAGTCATCCACAAATGATCGATTTAATTGATTGATTAATCAATCGCTCGGCCCTGGCAATATTTACAGATGAAGAAACGGAGTTTAATGAATAATTCGCAGGGTTTCTGAATTTGGATCTGCCTGATGCCGCTGGTAATCAAGGAATAAAGGATCAAATTGCTGGACTCAAATGGGTTCAAGAAAATATTCACGTTTTTGGAGGCGATCCGGAAAATGTGACGATATTCGGGGAGAGCGCAGGAGGTGCGGCAGTTCACCTTCTATCTTTGTCTCCTCTGTCTCAAGGTCGGTATCAATATTCTTAACGAATCATCCAAGTCATCGCAAAATTAAGAACATTCCCGTAATTCATACCATTTTTTTTTTTTTTTTTTTTTTTTTAGGTCTCTTTCACAAAGTAATTATTCAGAGTGCAGCTTGCCACAATCCTTGGGCAAATGTGGCAGATACGGCTGGCGCGTTAGAATCTGGTTTTCGTATCACTGCGGCATTAGGGAAGCAAACGGATGATCCTGCCGAGGTTTTAAAATTCCTGCTGACCGTACCAGCCAGCAAATTGATCGAGGCTCAGATGAAAATAATGCCCGAAAAAGTTAGACTTGAAATAAATTCATACCCGTTTCAGTAACAGTCTATTAACGATTCCGATTTTCAGAATATGTATAACTTGTACTTTCATTTTGTACCGAGTGTCGATCGCAAAAGCATCGAACCAGTAATGCCAGTAACACTGACGAAAATGGTAAAACGTGGAATCAACGTGCCTACAATAATCGGTTACAACAGCGACGAAGGATTTCTAATGCTCTTGGGTTCTTTCCACGAACAAAATTTTCCCGAAATAAACGCAAATTACTCGATGAATCTTGCTCGTGACTTAAGAATTCCGGACATCGACAGAGTTGCAAAAATCGCAAACAGCGTAAAACATTTTTACTTCGGTGACGCTCCATTGACAACTGCTCAGCTAAAGAACTACGTGCAGCTAAAGGGAGACATTAACTTTGTAAACGGCATTCAAGAGACGGTCGATATTCAAATGGAAAAACCAACGCCAACTTATTTTTATAGGTTTTCTTACAGACCTTCTTATCCGACTTTCCGTGCCTACATGAAGGTCAATATCGAAGGTGGGTACAAGACAAATATTTCTGATCAAAGCAACAAAATTATGGAATATCTCCCGTTTTCCTTCCTCGTAGTTTTGTTTTCGTGAAAACATTTTTTTTTTTTCCAACGTTTTTGCACTGTTTTGTTTTTTTTTCGCAAAACAGGTACTGGTCACGGTGATGAAATTAATGCTCTCTTTTACGGCTCCGCCGTCATGAAGGGTATAACACACCGAAAGGGATCCAAGGATTACCTTATTATGGAAAGATTGACTCGAATGTGGACGGATTTCGCGAAAACTGGGTATTCCTTCGATTTTTTTTTATCTGATTTAATTCTAAAAGACAAGGCTATTTATTTTCTACATTTTCTACAGAAATCCAACGCCCAAAGTGGATGATGTGATAACGTGTAAGTGGGAGCCATTGACGAAGGACAAAAGAAAATTCTTGAAGATCGACGATGATCTGGCTCTTGAAGTAAACCCCGACGACGTATCTTGGAAGTTTTGGAAGCCTCTTCTCGATACTCTGTAATCAAACTTTTTCGTCAATCAGATGGGATAACAATATTGTCAACAATATTTTAAACTGTGTTTATGTTTTGGTGCGTGAATAAACATAATTAATAAATCATTTTTTAAATTATCTTAGTGGTAAACAGTTTTATTCTACTGTTCACTCTTTACCTGATGTTTGTCGTTGATCTTTCGAACAGAGTAAGAAGATCGTTTTAGTCTAATTGATCGGATATTATACGCTGATTGCGAATAAATCATTCGCTTTATTCATATCTCAAGGGAGTATAAAAATCATGAAAAAAATCAGTTATTTCGTGTTTTTCTAGCATCTCACAAAGCTACAAAAAAAAAAAAAAAATCGATGCGATTCTTAATCGGCGAAAAGTTTGGAAACGTTAAAAAAAATGTTTAATGTATGTACCAGCGATTTTTACAATTGACAGTAATTGATAGTAAAAATTGATAATGAAACTTGAGAGTAACAACTGACGGTAAAAATTGATAATAAAATTTGTCAGTGGCAATTGACGGTAAAAATCGATAATAAAACTTGACAGTAACAATTGATAATAGCTATTATCAACTTTTACTATCAATTGTTACTGTCAAGCTTGACATGACATGTTACTGTCAAGTTTCATTATCAATTTTTACCGCCTAAATCTACTAGAGAACATAAAATTATCGAATTCTACTTTATGAATCTTCGGTAACTTAGGTTTTGTCCCTCTTCAACATTACTACTTATTCTATACAGGATCATTACAAATTGCTCGACGCAATTTCTTGTGCACATTTTTTCTCACGATGCACGTCGAGAATTCTCGATTTTGGAGCTTTCTGTAGCTTCGTTGCATACACATCTATATATACATTTCATTCGCGGCTGCTTCTTCTCATGATTATCGTCACTTCGCAACCAGCGACCAGCTGGGTGTTATCGGTCTTTCCGCGAACGGAGCTCGGCAAAGTGAAAAATTAAACATGATTTTGTTCTCACGAAAATTCCAATCCTTCTCAGCATTTCGTTGTTGAAGGACGTTGATTGTCAAAAAATATTTTTTTCCTTTCAAGGTAAGTCAATTGAGGCGAGAGTGATTTTCTGTTATTTCAATTCGTGACGAAATTTTCCCTAGGTTACCGCTCAGCGCTTATTGTTTACCGTGATTTTTAAAACTTGCCACGAATTAACGCATTGTTGATCATGATTTCAAATTTTTTTTATCACGTTGAGACTTTGGATGATCTTGATCATCTTTCTTATATCATTCCAGAGGACAAAGGTCGAGATCGTCCGGGGGGGAGAGGCTCTTATCTAAAAAAAAGAAAAGAAAAAAGAAGACGCTAGAAATAGTTGCATAGAAGAGCGTCACGTAGTTCTACGGCTCGTATTCTTGGAATTATAATAAGGAAACATGTTGGACCGTGTTAATAGAGAACTCGTGCCTATCAAAGCTCATTACTTTTTGTATAATGCAGGTGAGAAACTAATTCCACGATTTTAAGTTGATAAAAGATTGGACAATGAACGAGACTAACTTGATACATTTTTTGTCAACAGCCACCGGACCCGTTGTACCATTTTTACCCACCATAGCCAAGCAATTGGGATTCTCTGGTTTTCTAGTCGGCACTATTTACACAGTTTTACCGATCTCAGGCCTGGTAGCGAAACCTCTGTTCGGAGGACTCGCCGACAAATATAGACTGCACAAGACGTTTTTTCTCATATTTCAAGCTGTATTGGCAGTAGCATTTTTCCTCATAAACTTTATTCCCAAAGTTGACGTTGCCGCGCACGTATCCGTAAAGTGTGACAATGCGGCCGCGTTTATGGAAGTTTGTTCACCGCATGGATTTTCGGATAGCGTTCTCAAGGACGTGATAACGCCAAATGCAACGCATTCCACGTGCCACGTGAGTCGACCGTCGATTCAAGCGCGTTTCCTCAATTACGAATAAGCTCGATTAATTATACGTTTGCATTATCCTCGTCATGATTTTATAGCTATCTTGCAACGCGACGTCCAAAGCGTACAAGGAACTGTGCAGCAGTTGGAAAGCGATTCAATTTTGCGGCCTCGTCGGTACGAACATCACACCAGAAGCGACGTTTGATTTCGATGCGGAATTCAGTATGGATCAGGACTTGCAACTAGCTAAATGCGTGGACGTTCGTTTAAGAAACGTCACGTTCGTCGATGGTGTGATGCACAAACCGATATGCAATTCTTTTCTGAGATCGTCATGCATCGCGGAATGTTACGAAGAAACGGCTCTAAAGAGAATGTTGCAAGAAGCCGAGGGTAAAAAGAATCGGTCGCAAAACTCGACGTACCAATTTCATTTATTCCTGTGGGCTGCTATAGTCAGTTGGATCGGAATGGCGGTCGTCGTGAGCATAGCGGATGCGATATGCTTTGACCTTCTCGGTACGAGAATCCGCGATTTTATCAAAATTTCATAGTCTTCGATCCGTCGTTCCATTCGTTCGTTCTGCAAGACGCTGTTTTTTGCTCCAGGTGACGAACGCAGAAAGGAATACGGGAAGCAAAGAATGTGGGGAAGCATCGGATTTGGTATATTCGGAATAAGCGCCGGGTATCTCGTTGACGTTCTCAGTCACGGCTCGTCCGAGAAAGATTATACGTGCATATTTTACATTATGCTGATTGCAATGATATTCGATATGGCCGTATCAGCGACGTTGAAAAAGGTGCGTGTGCGTGATAGCGCATGCTCTCGTTGAACGCCTACCGCGTTGCTGTTCGCGTAATTGTCGGGGAGACGAGTGATACGAATTTTCTATTGCAGAAATCGATGGATTATTCTGAAAACGAACCATCCGTTCTGTGGGAATTGAGCGCGGTCGCGAGAGAAGGACGAGTTCTGGTATTCGGATTTTGGTGCATCGGTGCTGGTATTTGTACCGGCGTTGTATGGAATTTCCTCTTTTGGTACACGGAAGATTTAGTCACCGGTTCTCAAGCTCTTTGGCTCAAAACTCTGCAGGGTCTCGTCACCGGAGTTCAATGTTTCCTGGGAGAATTACCTTTCAACTTTCTCTCGGGAAGAGTTCTGAAGAAACTCGGTCACATAAACGTTATGAGTCTAGTTTTGCTGATCTACGCGGTAAGATTCATGGCCTACAGTCTCGTATCGAATGCCTGGATGATCCTTGTCGTGGAACTTCTTCACGGACCGACTCTGGGACTTTGTTGGCCGACGATGGTTTCGTACGGCGATAAAGTGACGCCATCGGGAACACGGGCGACGATGCAGGGTTTTGTCGGTGGTGTGTTCGAGGGTATCGGTCAGTAATAGAATCCGCTGTAATTTATTCAATCGCGCCGATGCGAGCCAATTTTGCGAGTGTTTCGTATTTTCAGGTGTTTCGTGCGGGAGTTTATTGTGCGGTTGGTTAATGGACGTGTACGGAGGTGTCGTCACTTTTCGCATTTTCTCTGCCGGAGCTCTCGTCTGGCTGACCGTTTATTGGATTCTCCAGTTATTACTACGAAAAGCGAAAGCGTATCCCATACATCAGGGACATAATCGTAAGTGACGAGAAATAAATCTTAAAGATGCGATTGTCGAGTCGACAACAAAGATTTCAATAAAAACAGTACATACATCCCCGATGTAACTGTAGTTAGTTAAGAATTAACGAGTTGCTCACTTTTCCGTTGCCTCGTTGCGTTTCTTGTTCCAGATCTGGCGAGTTACGCAACGCCGAGCGACGCGATTCTAATGACTACCAGCCAGGAGCTTCAAACTTACTAACAAATTGGTGCTGCGGAGACCGTCGTAGTGCTGTCCTTTATGTTTCTTTTTACCCGATCGCACAGATCATCGTGGAGATGATTGTGTTTTCAACCAAAGCACGGAGCAATTTTACGCAGATTAATCTCCTTGATTCGATCGAGTCGCGCCACCTTCTCGTTAATTAATTGCTGTACGAAATTAACTAAATTCGCGCACGGACGAATTTAAATTGAATGCACCGCATGACAAGCGTTCAATATTTTTAAAGCATTGACTTTCAGATTACCCGGGTGTGATACGTCGAATTAAATACTTAGATGCTCAGTATTATGCTACAAATTGTAATCAATGTACGTTAATTCTACTACATCGTTATACGCGATAATAAACTTGTTTTTTATACCACGATTTAACTGATTATACAAATAGAATATCGTGGGCGGTTTTGGCGATTGGGGTGGGAGGAAGAATCGCCGGTCGACAACCATGTACGATTGCTCACAAAATATTTCAACTTTTTATTCATAGTGAATTCGTCGTGAAGAAGCTTCGGGTCGCCGCGACGCAGGCTGTTCGAGATTGCGGGTGGAAAGACTGCCGTAGAATTCTCGAGCGCGTCGTCCGGCGGTCGCGGTAATGCGACACTAAATTTATCCATGGATCCATGATTAATTTCTAGTTCGATTAGAAGCTACTAAATATTCCTCCGCTTATCGCGACGTCTATTCACGAGACGCGCGGCACGAAAGGCCTTGATCAATGTACAATTTTTTTTTCATTCCTCGTTTACTTTGTCGCGTGTTTATTTTCTTGTTTTTTTTTTTTTCTACTCTCGTTTTGGAACTTGTCTGTGGTGACTCGAGCGTGACGGAGTTGTCGCTTGATTCGAAGACGGCGAGGGCTCGACGATTGCCTGGAGATTCGGTATCTCTCCGGCGGAATCGCAACAGTCACTCATTAATCCCGCACCGGAATGAAACGCGAGACTTCCCTCGCTGGAGGAGGCCAGACTCCCGGAAAGCGGGGGCGAGCGCTCTTTCGGCGAGACGGATGACGCGACTTCCAGGTAACCATGTAACTCCAGGATACGACCCTCGAGCAAAAGATTGATCTCAACCTGTGCTTTGTATTTGGACTCGACGGAGCGAAGCTCGGACTCGTGACGTTCCTTCGCTTCTTGGAGCAGACGTTGCTGATCCACGAGCTGAGCTTCCTTTCGGGCTTCTCGCCCCTCCAGTTCGACCAGGCGAACTCTCAACGCTTCGACGAGAGAAGCTCGTGAGTCCAGCTGTCGACGCAAGTCTGTACAACGTAACGCGGATATTGAATGAATTTCACCTCTGGATTGAAAAGAATTCTTCGAGTCTCGCGAAGTCGTACTCACTCGACAATTCTTCGGCGTAGGATCGCTGGATCTGAGCGGCTTCCTGTCTCGCCATCGGCACGGGACCCACCGTTCGCTCCTGAAGTTTCGTTTGAGCCTAAAAAACCGATACAGTTTACGTACGAAACAATGGAAGAATTCTGTTACAGTTTGATAAATATCATTTCTCAACGAAAGAATCGGTTTACCTCGCCGAGTAGAAGGAATCTCTTTTGTACATTGTCGAGAATACGTTTCAACTCTTCACCCCGACTAGCGGCTTTGAGAGCGCCTTTGAGTTGATGCGCGGCGTCGAAAAACGCAGCCTCCGCGGCACGAGTCTGTTGCTCGCATTCCGTCACTTTTTTCCTTTCGTTCTTCACTTCCAGCTCAAGAATCTCCGCTCGGCTGCGGTGGATCTGATTTTGCTGCTGCTCCTCCACGCACTGGAGGCACGACAGTATTGGAATGTATCGGGAATTTCAATTGAAAACCTATTTCCTTTCTATTTTCCTAAAATATTCACCTTTGATTGCCAGTGGCGAAGAGCTTCGGTATATTTATCTTCCGCAAGCCGAGCTTCCTTTTTACTGCGTTCCAACTCGCTTCGTAAGCCATCCACCTCTTTCTCAGCCATCCGTAATCGATCAGTCTGAGAAAAAATGTATATTATTATCCATGAAAAAAAAAATCTATACATCAGCGTTACTCGAGTATCTTTACCAAAGCGGCATTCTGTTCTTCGAGCGCGCGAGAGTCTCTCAGTTTGCCAAGAAGTCTTCGATTTCTTTCGGCGTGTACTTCCCGCCGCTGTCTCTCGAATTGCAACTGCATCTGCATAAGCTGCAATTGCTGATTCGCCGAATCCGCGTCGAGTCCCCCGTCTTCCATCGTATCGTCGCTCGTTTCGTCCTCAATCCCTTTCTTTCTCTGCTTCGGTCTTGATTTTTCTGCAACACGAAACATCGGATATTAACCAAAATCAACAAAAACAATCTGTGCAACACGATTAATTACCCCCAATGGAAGAGCCACTGAATCGGGCGCAAGCCTCGACGTAACGATCCAACATGGAACTGGGTGACAGTCTGGAATCCGAATTCTGTCTGAGAGGATGCTGCTCGTTGTTGCGTTGACACAAAATCCCAACGAGCAAATGCTCGTACGGTATGACCTCGCAAGTCTGAGTTCCAGTCTCTTCGGTTCGTTTGATGCCAATAAAACTTCCGATCTTGGCCGTCGCGCGATTCATCTTCTTCTCAATTTTCATATCGGGACACGATTTGGCTCTGCGTACCTGCCGGTCGTTGGAATAACAAAACAAACCATTTTGAGCCCTTGGTCCCATTTTGGTACGATTTCGAGCATTTGCACAGTTTAAGGATTAAATTACCTTGTACAGAGGGTAGACAACCGGACACGGCGCTGAAGGCTGACACTGGGAATGAAAGCGAAGCCGTTGAACTTTTCGTGATAAATCAGCACGCGCACCCCGCGTACTTTCCTCGTTGCAACTTTCCGCTTGCCTGTCAAAGAAACTCGAGCTTTCGGATCTCCGACCTTGCGAACTGACAATTTCTAGAACCTACAAAACAAATACTTCATGATGCGTGTGTCTCCATCGATCTCAAGCGTTCTTGGAGAATGGCGAGTTGTACAAACTTCTTGATCCTCATTCCACGAATCGTTCTTTCCGTTTTGATTCGGACCGGTCTCTGGTATCTTTCCGATACCCTCGGCGTTGAAGGACGACCTCTGTGGCTGCTGGAGCACGCTTTGTCTATCGGCAACGAGTTTACCAATTTTTTGCGACAAGGCTGTCCCGTCACCGCTCCCGATTCCAGTGAGCGCGAAGGCGGACCCTGTGGAATTTAGAGGCGTCGGTGTCGACGGCCGGGAACTTCCAGACAAAGCACCGTTTCCGAGGCCACCGAGTGCTCGAACGGCTGCGGATCCTACAGGCGGTTGTCTCGTCGCTCCTTGTCGTATGTCCTGTGGACGGTTACGGCAATGTTATGTACAACGTTCGTTATACATACCGCTGAAATTAATGAAGAAACGAATGAATGACCTTGACAGGCGTAGTTTCCGGGGTTGCCTCGACCGCAGCTTCCGGGGGCGACGAGTTGCTTCGATTATTGTTCGGCGTCGACGGGGCCGATCGAGGCTCGTGACTCGATGCCTGCAAAGGTGGTGGACTCTGCGGCGGCACAGCCATGCTCGGCGACCAAAAAGTTTCTTCTTCGCCATTGCTCGCTCCCGTTGCCGATAGTCCACAGGATCCAGTGACTGACGTGTACGTGCAGGGATTATCCAAAATCGGTGTAGCTCGAGGATTACTAGGTCCAAGAACTTCTTCTCGGCTTCTGTCGACAGCGAAGCGTCCACACTCGGCCACAACGTCGTGATGTTCCATTTTCTTCCATCTCGCTGCGTTAGTCTCTTGATCTTTGGAAGCGGTGACTAGCAGCGGATGCATTCGCACCGACTCCAGCATCGGTCTAATCGTATGCGCGAACGTAGTGAGTTGATCTCGTTGCGTGTACTGGAGTCTCAGGTAAGCGATAAAATTGCAGGGATACAGAGCGTACAGTCTATGAAAGAGGCTGTAGAGTCCGACCTGATAAACGATTATGTATCGAAATTGTTGATTATTCGAAAAACAAAAACGAAGAGAACCGACCAAAGAGAAAAATCGAACCTGCAAATGGAGGAGGTAGAGTCGGTCCTTGTCAATATTATTGGAACTCGAAGTCGTGACGAGACCGGAGGATTGATAATGATGATACGAAGCCAAACGGCCAAAGACTTCGAAGATTTCGTGAAGATAAGGCCCCAACGCTGCCGGGAGCATCGGCAGCAGAGTGACGAGTAGCAAAAGGGCGCTCATCAATGACAACGTATCTCCCTCGACCTTGAAACAAAACGTTGATTCTTCATTTCTCCGCGTACAAGGAATTTCGTATTGCGGCAATAGTACAATATCACGATAAAGTAACGGATTGCCTTGAGTAGCTTGAGCAATTCTCTGAAGAGAGTGTGATTCGCGAGTTTGTAAAGCCACGTCGGCTGACGTCGTGCCACATGACCGAGCAACGTGAGAGCCTGAACTCTCTGTCCATGTCCTCCGGATTTCCCGAGCGTCTCGGTCAAACGATCGAGCAGATGTTTGTCGTGCGGTTCGCGCACACCGGCCAACACTTCTATGGCTCTCAGGGAATTAGTAGAGAGATAGTAGTCGAACAATCCATTCACCAGCCAATTATCCTTAGCTGTCGATAGAAGACATCGCGTTTTATTTATTTATCTAATCGTACGATTATAAAGCTGCGGAAAGTCGTAAGCGTGAAATTCAAAGAATATTTGAATCACTTTTCCATTCCATACTCGGATAAGACAAACTATCGAGCTTACTGGACAAGAAGTGTTCGTGAAAGACCTTCTTGATTTCCTCGACGTCGCCGAGCTTGTTGGACTCGAGCAGATGAAACAGATCAGCCACGCCGATGCCGCTGCTACTCATTCCGAAGATGGACGGCGTCCGTGCGCCTCGCCGCTAACACGCTTGCCACTGTCCGAGTCTTGCTCACGCCAGGGGTGGTGCGATAGGTTCGGAAGGAACGCCAGCTCCTCTTCTAGCCATCTGTCGATCTTCGTTCAAGATCGGCGTACTCTTCGATCGACGGGCTTGAGTCTGCTGCGAATGCAAAAACAAACTCCGCGTTACTCCTACGGTTCACATTTCGCCGTCGCATCGACAAAGTGGACTCGAAAATTTTTTCTTTTTTTTTCTTTTACAAAATAAATAAGTAAAATTCCTGGGTGTTTGGATAGAATTTATTAAAAACGTCTTCGAGGCTAACGCCGTAGCACGACCCGATCGAGTGACGTGCGCTCGATAGAAACGGAGTACAAGTCGGCTCAGTCGGCTGTCAGTTGGAAATTCGTATACCGCATTAAAAAAAATTGTCGGCAGAGCGAGCGGCGGAGGTTCACGAGGACGATGTAGTCGGAAGAGTCGCGCGACGGATATCTCGATGCGCGAACCCTCGGCGAGAGGAAGATCCGTTCACCAGGTCGGACTCTCCTGAGATCGCGCGAGACTCCCGTCGACCCTTTCCAATTTATTATCGTTGCGTTCCAACTGGTTCCAACTTACCCGAGGCTCATCGAGTGTCTCGGCGATAGGCCACTGTAGACCACGATAGACTTCCTCAGGGTCTATGGCGGATCATCGCAGACTCTTGGCGCTGCTATCGACGAAACTCAAACCGCGACCTCCGCGATTTCGTTTGACTTTTCGTACCTCGTGACCTCCGAAATCGCGATTCTTCGTATCTCGCGTTCGATCCTCGACCATTATTATCTAACATAACGAAAAATAAATTGAAAAACATCATAGAAATTGTAGATACACGCGTCTTTCCGCGCATTCATTCTTATCCGGTAGAAACTGGGAAACGGCAACGGATTTCATTCATTTTTAGTGGCGCTCGCGATGCTTTGATGACACGAGACCGACCGGGTGTAACTTATATGTATATGGCTGTCAGCACGAAATAAGAATGTTTTCCGCTCGCAAAAGTTTATTCATTTTACACGTAATATTGTGTATGTTAATAAAAAATTGTCTCACCGAAGATATATTAGGATGTGGCGGTTTCATAAAAAGTCACGCCAACATTGATTTCTCAAAAGTTGACATAAAACTGTGAGTACGAAAATACGATTGCGGTTATGACACGGCATGTTTTTTTTTTCTTATCGTTAATGAAATAAACGAAATGTCGATAATTGATCGATGAACTTGTTATAATATTATTCAATCAGTTACACAAAGGCTGGAAGTCTGAAGGATCAAACGGAATGTGCCCCGAATAACGGATATTATTTTCTACCTCTTTACGACAAGGGCGAGTACGTTTTAAAGGTACGATTTCTACAAAAAAAAAAATTAATCAGGATAATATCCATACTTAACTTATGCTTAATTTAATTATAATTGGTGAACGAATCGGTAATTCAGGTCGATCCACCTCGAGGCTGGAGCTTCGAGCCAACTCAAGTTTTATTGGATATAGATGGATCTACCGATATTTGTAGTCAAGGAAAAGACATTAATTTCACATTCAAAGGCTTTGGAATAACTGGAAAGGTGAGAATTATAATCAAAGGAAAACAAGTTCAATTACGAATCGTCTAACTCGTATCGTGAATTATCGATATTTCTTACGAATTGAGGAATCGATCTAAAAAAATATATTTCGATAACAGGTAACCAGCGGCGGATCTAGTCAAGGCCCGGCAGGTGTAACTGTCGACTTATTTAAAGAAACGAACCAAGGAACTCGCGTGGGTACTACGACGACGGCACCCGGCGGCACATTTTACTTCACTCCGATTCAACCGGGAAAATACGTTCTAGTGGCTTCTCATCCGGTGTAAGAATATAGTGATCCTGAAATATACAAACTGCTTTATCAAATATTTTTACATTTTCGTTTGTTTTTCAGTTGGATTCTTGAGAAAAATACAGTTGAAGTTACAGTACGAGAAGGAAACACGGAATTGCCAGAAAATAGTCTCGTTATATTCGGTTACGACGTCAGCGGACGCGTTACCAGCGAAGATGAACCCGTTAGCGGAGTTTCCTTCGTTCTGTTTGGCGTGAGTTGAAAAAAAAAAAACAATTTAAATCAATGCTCTTCGATAATCGTTTGATTTGACGAGATTTTGGAAATTACGATTTCAGAATGGCAGAACCAAGGACTGCCGAACGACGAGCATCGAAGGATTCGAAACGAAAAAACCGCTCTGTCACGTTACTTCCGATAAATCTGGTAGATTTAAATTTCCGGGATTGTCGATCGGCGAATACAGGCTCGTTCCTCATTACGCCGGAGCCCAAACGAAATTCGACGTTCAACCGCCTGAATTGTCATTCAAAATTGTAGACGATAGTCTGATATTGCCTCAAGATTTTAAAGTTACGGGGTTCACCGTGAGTGGGACAGTTTTGATGTCTGCTAAAGGAATTCCTTTGGTCGGAGCGAAAGTTTTTCTTTCCGGTCAGCAAGTCGCGACTACCGACGAAAATGGATTGTATACGGTCGAAAAAATGAAGGCTGGACAATATACTTTAAAAGCCGAAGCGAACGATGTTGAATTCGACGAAACTCCGGTGAAAATATCACCAACTTCACCGGAACTTCCAGCGCTCGCTCCAAAGTCTTACAAAGTTTGTGGATCGGTCATGCTTTCGGCAAAGGGAACTCTGCATCATCGTAAAGTCGCTGTAGAAAATATTGCAGCGACGTTTCGTGAGAACATCGCGACGGAACCGAAAACCGGTGAATTCTGCTTGTATCTCGCTCCGGGAAAATACAAATTTAGCGTAATTGTGAGCAACGAAGAAAAAACTAAAGGTTTGCAGTACGTATCGTGTAATTTTATCAGAGAACTCGAGATGTTGATGTTTTGCATATATTTTTTTTGTTTTCATTCTGCTTACAGATTTTTCCCACTGCAACAAACAATCGACGTTTCTTCCAGTCCCGTTCGGGACATAAATTTCCTACAACTCAAAGCGACTCTGACGGGTTCGGTTCAATGTTTAAAAAATTCGGACTGCACTCAAGTATTCGTGACGCTCAAAGTATTGGACGGAATTACCGTGAAAACTTTGCAAGCGACAGGTAAATTCCTAAAAAATACGTACAGGTAATTGTCGGTTCAAGATGTGTACGATATTCGCCTCGATCCGCGATAACGAAAACCGTCGCCTCTCCCTGTAAATTTGTATTTTATCAATCAGACGGACGCTACCAATTCACGGACGTTCTCCCCGGTCACTATGAAGTATTGATCGACACTGACGTCTTGTGCTGGCAAAATCCTAGCCACCGCGTCTCGATAACATCCGAGCGTGCCGAAGTACCGCCGTTTGAGCAAACTGGCTTTTCCGTTACATTCATCTCTTCTCACAACACCGCTGTGGAATTCGTCGAACCGACTAAATCAAAAAAGACAACATTGGAACTTCCGCCCGGCAGTACGCGGCATTGCGTCTCGAGTGCCGGCGATTACAAATTCGTCCCGAAGAGCTGTCACGTTTATCCCCGGGAATTTTACAACTGGGACACGAACACTTTGTCCCCGATCATATTATCCTCGACGGAGCACAATCATCGTGGCAAAATCGTCAGCTCTACGTCGCTCGACGGCGTTAAAGTACAAATCGAAACTGGAGGGGAATCCAAGATCCTTGGCCCGTTGATGTCCGTGAAAAATGGCGATGTCTATCGATACGATTTTGATTTTATCGCAAGCACCGATAATACGTACACTATTACACCGCTCTCGAATATTCTACTGTTCAATCCACCATCCGCGAAAGTCATAGGCGTCAATGATTGTCATTACGACGTTGTCACGTTCGCTGGAGAACTTGGCAAGGTAAGATGCGGCGCTGTTGAATTAAATATTCTGTTAAATTATAATTGGAATTTTTCGACCTGATGAGACGCCGTTCGCGTTTGCGTAGATTGTGATGGGAGCGATAACACCGCCTTTGGATGGAGTCACGATTCAGATATTCGGAAAAAACAAAAATTCACCGATCCATACGTTCGTGACTGAAAAAGATGGCGCGTATAAATTCGGACCTCTCGATGGAAAAGTCGAATACAGGTGAGAAACTATTTTTTTCGTAGCATCTGCAAAGTTCGCGGCTAAATTCCGATTGAATTATTTATTTAGCGTAACGGCAAAAAAGGAAGGGTTCATCGTCACGGGGCCTGATGCGAACGGAGTGATTTTGGCTCACAAATTGGCCGAAATTATCGTCCAAGTATCCGACCAGGCGGATGAAGCGGCTCTTCAGGGTGTTCTCTTGTCGCTTTCCGGAGGTCAGAGTTATCGCAAGAACAGCGCGACCGGTGAGGACGGCTCTCTCACATTCAACTCGCTCTCTCCTGGAGAATATTTCCTCCGACCGATGATGAAGGAGTACAAATTCGAACCTCCGTTTAAAATGATCAACGTCTCTGAAGGCGCGACTGCTCGCGTCAAAGTTTCGGGAACGAGAGTGGCTTTCAGCGCTTACGGTTCGGTGACGTCTCTCAACGGTGAACCCGAACCAGGACTCGTTGTTGAGGCTCAGGGACAGACCAATTGCTCGAATCTTCAAGAGGAAGCGACGACTGAAGAAAATGGCAATTTTAGGATTCGCGGACTTCAACCTACGGTAAAAAATATTCTGTTTTTGTTTTGTTTTGTTTACGAGCGGACTATATAGCGTTAGATCGATTGATTTCTCATGTATGGAATGTTACTTATTGTTTTCAAACAGTGTATCTACGCCGTCCGATTGAAACCAAACGTGGAAGCCAATGCTCACATTCAACGAGCGACTCCGAGGTCCATCGCGGTTCAGGCGACAGCTGATGTTCAAGGTCTGAGATTAATAGCTTTTTATCCAATATCGCGAACCGATGTAACCGTCCACGTAATATCGAATCAACCGGAGCACTATCGAACCTTGAGGGTCAAACTGTGTCGCGAGGATCTTCCGGAGTCGCCGATTCACACGTCCAAATTGGATACTCACCATTCTTCGAAAATTGGAACTTACAATATCGGTATCCTCGTTCATTTTCCTCCGCTTCCGGCAAACGGCAAGAAATATTTGATTCAGTTGGAATCGTCACTGTCGCCGGGACTTTATGAATATCGAACGATACCGATATATTTCGAGGCGAACACGTCGTTCCGACAAGTCACCTTGAAATTTAACGCGGACAGAAAAGTCGATCAGGGCGAGATGAGTCAAACATCCATCGTCGCTCTGCCTTTTATAATGCTCGTTGCACTAGCGTTTTTAAATCGTGAGAAACTCTGGTCCTGGCTGAACGCTCAGGTCGAACAATGGTCGAAGCCGGTACCCACACCGAGGGCTCCCGTGCAAACGATTCCCATCGATCCTCGAGCCGATGACATAATAGTCGAACAAATAATGAACATTAACAAGCGAAAGACAAAACCGCGGAAAACATAAATTTTCGAGTAAACGGTAAATGTATGTTCGGTCAAGTGACAAATTGTGAAATAAAAACCGAACGGATTCCTATCGAATGAAAGAGTGCGTGAATCATTGAATATTTCGTAAATCGTTGATACGAATGAAAAGTGTAAAAGTGAAGTAGAACACTCTACCTATACGGTTGTTGAGATCTATTGTAAATATATCGAAGGAAATTCATCGATGACATCGTGCGAATGATAGACGATCTATTTAACGATTGAATAAAACCCAATACGTAAGGATAAATTGATCGGTTAATTTATTGAGGTACATTGTTAAGCGGCCGGCGATCGGAGACGATCTGGGTTATCACCGGATGATGAATCGAAGTCAGTTCTAGACGACGAAGTATCCCTGAAAAAAGAAAAAAAATCCGCTGAATTACATTATTTCGCTACTTTCCAGCCTCCGCAAAAAAGTATGCAAAATATCTGTACATATAAGTACGACATGGAGGAAGTAACACGGAGAATTTGAAAAAAGTTGTAAGAAAATAATGGTGTTCTTATCATCATCGGACTGAACGTAAAATGTTCAGCTTTCCTTTCTCAGTTAAACTGTTTGTCAATGTTTTATATACTTTACATGAGTTAGTTACCTTAGGATTCTCTTTGAAGAAACATTTGTTGATGTTGTAAGCCTGGTCACACAAATCGGTTCCAGCTGTGATCAAATTAATGTTGAATTAGCAATACATTCCTTCGATTCGTCGTATCAACGAAAGCGATTAAATTCCGCGTTGCTTACTTTCTTTGCGACAGTTCTGGATCATTCTCGTTCCATCCTCCTTCATTGCCTCGGGTACCAATGCCAACATCGCGTCGAAATTAATACTCTGGTCTTCTTCATCAATCTATAAAAAGAAAAAAAAATGTAGTCCTTTAGAGCGAATCGGTCGAGTTTTGCGAGATTACGAATATTATTGGTAGATTACCAGTGCGAATTGATCGAAGATACATTTGAAATAGCATTTCAATTTGTCGTCGTTTGCGAAATCGCCATCCCCAGCTTTCTCGACCGATTCTAAAAATCACGAAAACAAATATAAATTCTTCCGATTATAAAAAACGTTTTTATATAAAACTCACCTTCCGCTACACCAGATTCTTTCAAGCACGCCACACGCGCCGTTTTTCCCAACGTCGCCAGTTCTGGCGGCACTGCCTAATATTTACAAACATTGTGTGATTATTACTTTTAGGTGAAATGTTACCTTCCCCACCATCTCAAACTTTCATTGGGAAAAGTGTCATTCCCAGGAATCTAACAAGGAGAGAATAACGCTTTCCTTTTTTCCAAAATCGCAATGGTTTCTGAGAAATTACAGATAAAATTCACAATCTCTCTCACATTCGTTACTATATCGTTTCTCCTTAAAGGTCATAACGACCGCTTAACGAAAAATGATATAATTGTTCTCGACAACTTTCATATTTTTGTACAATATTTATAACTTAATAATATCTTATAACTTTGGAGTTAGCGTTGAAAGGATCGTAAAATATTCCAAAAACTGTTATTTCAAACGTACAGCAGCGTGAATCGCGACAGCCAGATAGGCAATGCCGAACACAAGAAGCAGAACTCTGGTCATCATCGTACAGCTGTCCGCGAGGAACTAAACGAAATGAGCAAACTGATCCTTTCTTGAAGATGCCAGGTGTTTTATACGAAAACCGACAACATTAATTGCACATTTCCCATGCGACGTGATAGATAATAAATCAAATCATAGGATGCGACTCTCGATGTTTTTTTTCCTGGATCACGTAAGACCAATTCAATATCAAGGCGCTTGTTGATTATCTCCGGACGTGTGAAGAAAATTATTCTCTTCCATGTTGTATAATTCTCAGAATCATGTATTGATGAACAACTCGCAATGCGAAGGATCAAAGGAAACGGCTATTTGATAAATTAACGAATCTCGTGATTTGTAGCTTTATCTCTTCGGTGGATCAAGGTGACTTTTTATAAGAATTTCAATTAAAACTCTTTTAATTGTCGAGGTGACTCTACAAAACCGAGATTTTCATACAAGTAGTGCAATTAGTAGGCGACACGCAGCACCTAGAGTTGCAGGAAATTATCCTGGACCACTGGGAAAGTCCAACAAGCAGGTTCTTACATATTTTATTTAATTGTCAAAGATCAATCGTACAGAATTTTTACGTTAAAACAAACTGAGTTACATTATTCCACACACGTATTTAAAGTTATCAATTCAATTAAACATCAATATCGATATTCGGCGAATTGTCTTATTGAGCATTTACGGTACTTGTTTTTTTTTTTTTTTGGTCGAGTTTTAATTCTTCATTAATCGAATTATTTCAGAATAGATAATAAGTCTGAAACAACAAAACGCCAGAATAAATATATAATTCTTAAATATA